>CM031236.1:130015900-130068400 GCA_018340775.1 Taxus wallichiana var. yunnanensis | reverse complement strand
TCATCTATCAAATTATATAAAAATAATTCTATTCTACCATTTTACTACACCCACGAGATCACAAGATTATTCCAAACATCCAATATAGGTAATGCATCATGAATATCATCTGTCAAGTATAAATTTAGAAAAACACAAATCAACATGTATAAAATTTTCCACCAGTGTCATCTAGTATTTCATAATAAAAAACATGAATCACAACATATCGATAATCTAAATGTCTATATAGTCTATTAACCGCTAATCAATATATAGTAATTGTAATGTCAATGTCTCTAACCAACAGTAATAAAAATCATAGTGGATAAGTGTGGAAGAGGACTAGGAATTACATCCCCCTCCCCTTAGACTTGAATTCCTCATGGAAGTCGGGAAAGAGTTAGGAAGCAAGGCATACAAAATTTCAGAATAACACCTACGAGGTTAATCCAAGATACAACACAAAACATTTAAATAGGAAAATGTTCGATGAAATCCCAATGAATGACAACTAAGGTCTAATAAGAATAGGAAAATTTGTGTACACAAGGTGTCCACGTAGCCACACATAGATGCAACACATGGTAAAAAGGAAGGATAATACTTCCACTTAGGTTGAATTACACTTCAATGTTCACTATATTAGATAAGATGAACAACTACCAATCATGAACTTCAATTTTTCACGAGAAACCACACCTACTCATAGGTATAACAAATTTAGGACCACACAAGATGAGGTTTAACAACAAGGAAAACAATTAAATTTAACAAAAGTGTTTACAAGGATACAAATTATTTATTGGAAGTAATTTATATAATTAGGAAGAACTCACTTAAATTTTCATGGTAACGCTAAGAAAAATATCGGCCAAAATTTTTCCATAACTTGAATATTGTAGTTTAAATATGTAACACACAACCACACATCCCGATTAAAACCCAATCAATAAACAACATTTTTCATTTTTTGGTGATAGACAATCTTTTCCCATACCATCATATCAATAAAAGAGATACCATTCTCTCTATATAATCAAATGAAATTTATTAATTTTAAACCTTCCCTAGCTCAAAAGAATCTTAAAACTAACACAAGCTTATTATTATAACATAAAGGAACACTCAATAGGAGAGGTCCAACTAACAATTTACGGGAGCAACACACCAAACATTCCTATAGATAGTGACAAAAATAACCTACCCCTTCTTCTCCCCAAAGGACAAGGAGGAGGTCAACATCATGGTTCACCAAAAGGAAAGAGGATTCCAAAATTCCTTCATATCCTTAACATATGTTGCTTAATCTCATCAATAAGCCTAGGTCACCAATGACCTATTCCAACACAAGAAGGGTGCCTCCCTAAAATTTGAGACTTAGACTCACTCCTCACGATAAAAAATTCACACACTTGTTGAGCTAAGAGGTAAAAGGGGGTACATCAGCCTGAAAGGTTCCATCAAGGGGAAAATTACACCCATTAGTGTTCAGGGAGAAAAACACGGCCAACACACATCACTATCAATACAATACTCCATTATCCAGGGTAGAAGAATAGATTAGAAAGTTATATTACTTGCCACCTCTAGCAAGATGGACGTGGGGTCCACCCAAATGAATATAAGAATTAATCCTTTCTACCATGTGATAAAATCCCTATGCATACTTCTATAAATTTTCATATAACTAGTGAGAGGTCCAAAATACTCTAGCATGTAACTTACGTTATAACCATTATACATATGTTTATTATTTGATATAACAAGGAGGTATAATAATTTATTATCATGGTTTCAAATTTGGAATTCCTTACCAGATTCACAATTTTTTTTGTACCAGTCTAGCATTGAAATGACTTATTCTTTCATGATTTATGGTTTTGGCATTATATTGCATACTAATTATCGTAAAATATCATGATAATTTTATAATAAGAACATAATATATGCTAAATTAAGTCTATATATATATTCGATACATTTTCATAATACTTCAATATTACTTGTAACACCTTAACATCTTAGGGTGCACTTGAGATTAGAAACTCGTACAATAGTTTAAGGGATCCTTTCAATTAGTTATAATATTTAGATTGTGTCCTCTCTAATTTTCGAGAATTAAATAACAATTTATACAAACAAGGTTGTACATTTAATCATCATTTTTTTGTGTTCATCCGATAATTGTATCCATTCCATAACCAAAATTATAAAACACAAAGTTATAGTTACGTTATCCAAGAACATTTATTATAAGATTCTAATTAATGCATTCCTTATATTATGATATCCCATATCTTGTGTCATTAAGGGTCATCACCAATGTTGCATATTATCTCACCATTCTATATAGTAAACAAAGTTATTCATTCTACTTCTAGGGAAAGTATAAGAGGTTTCTTGTTTTTTTACATAGTTTTATTTCTTCTAGAAACTACCCGGTTAAAGTAAGGATCCATTTTCCTGAATGTTCACCTTACTCATTCAGTTTCAAACATCCAAGCCTCCTAATTAGAGTTCTAATATGCTCAGGTTTATCACATTACCAATTGAATTTTAATGAGTAGGAAGAGCCAAGTTTATCACATTATTAAGTTCATAGAAATAAGAGGTCATTAACCAAAACGGAACACACCAATTTTAAAATATTTTCCCCAAAAGTTACATGCATTACCGATGCATTCTAGGTGAGTCTCCACAATTATAGATAAAAGATACAATGAAGAGGTACATTAAGAAGTTATAAGCTTACTTTTATGAGTTCAAGGAGTTTAGATCAGTGTGAGGGAGAAAACAATGTTTGCGGTTTAAACCCAAAATAGGTTCACTATTTGAGAGTTTACAAAAACTTATACCTCCACCAGGAAATTATCAACCAAACAACCAAGATAACAATGGGGTGTTATCCCATAGACACCCCACTACCTCACCAAGAGGATATCAAAATAGCAAGAGGGAAATCAATTGATTTACTCAAACATAGCCTCTAAGGCCAAGAGTTATAGCTTTGGATGAAAGAGCATGATATAAACATAGCCAAGGTTAGAAACTTAAGACCTATAAAACCAAAATCTCTAAGCACAAGGTCCAAAGGAGCCCAAGGTACCCATATCTATCGAAACGTAACTCCATACAAAAAATATTATAGTGTGGTATATGATAAAAAATCAAGAGATTTAACCTAAACATATAGCTATCTATGAGGCCTCGAGATCAAACAAGCATACTTATTTAAGCAAAAAGTTCAAAGGAACTTAAGTATAACCATATTTACCCAAGATGATTATAGTTCAAAACATCGATCTTTCTTAGTAAAACAAAAAATTGATTTAGAACTCTAAGTATGCCCATCGGTGGACAACCCTATCCCAATCGTACACAATCCACCAGAAACCTATAATCAATTGTTATCCTAATTTCCCCCCAGAAAAATTGACCAAACCCGACCCCCGCACAGAAGAAATATAAAGGTCAATTCTGACGTACGAGCCCACGTTTTGAGTCCAATAGTTAGGTTCCAGGTGGACTCATAAATGGAGAAACTAGAGGCTCAAAGGAGGAAAATAGCGTCAAGGAGGCCAGAGAGTCTTAGGAGAGAAATAGGGAAAGGTTCAAAGTCTTTGGGCTTCGCAAACGATTCAGAGCGGGCCTAAATTGGCTAAGTATGGAAGAGACGACAGAAGCTGCCAAGTGTCTCAATGGTGCACCTTCAAGGGTCAAAGCCAAGGTGGTTCTCCAAACAAGTGCAAAGCTTCCACATGTCTAGAGCCCCCCAAAAGTTACACCGGCCGTTGAAAAGTCTTCAAGTCAGTAGAAGGTACCACGTGTTGACTCGGCGTAACTTCAAATATAAATCCAAAGAGAGGAGACTCAAACATGCGCCAACCCACCACATAGTCAGGGTTCGAGAAAAGTATCAGCCTGAATCGGCTAATTATCGAGACTCATGGAAGGCGCCACATGTCTCTTCGGTGCATCTTCAAAGGTAAATCTAAAAGTGGGTCTCCTAGACAAGTGTTAGCCTTCCACGTGTCCCAGGTCAGAAAAGAGACATATTCGATAGTTGAAAATTCAAGATGGGCGAGAGTTAGTGGAGGTTGCCATGTGCCTCAATGGCGCGACTTAAAAGGGGCAGCCCAAGGGCCGGTCTCAAACTAGCGCTAAGCTTCCACATGTCTAAAAGTCAAAAAATAAACAGAGCCAACCGCTTAAATCGACTAAGTATGGAAGGGATGGTAGAGGCCTCCACATGTTATCTCCGTGCAAATTCAAATGGTAGAATCAGGAAGTAGGCCCCAAATGCGCGCCAGCTCTACACGTGGCCATGTCTCAAGTCAAGGTGGGAAGGCGAGTCGCCAGAGGCAGTTTGAAATTTTTGGATCGAAAGGACGTAAAGTATAAAAATAAGACGCACCTCCATCGAAACCCAGAGAAGCCATGTGTTAGGCCTAAATAACATGTGGGGAGACGGGCCTTGGAAGGATTTTTTTCCAGAAGTATGAGCCGGGGGCCTGGGGAGGAATTTTTCACCCAAATGGAAAATGCAGACCGACGGGCCCGAAGATGATTTTTTTGGCTAAAGTGAATTGCGGGGTTGTGGGGAATTTTTGCATTTTTTTATTCTTATGCAAAAGGTACAAAGTGAATTTTGGGTCTGCAGACCCGTTCTGATAAATTAGTTTTCACTATTTTTGTATAGATTCGACTTAAACATTCAAATGGACATATCTTTCGATCCAGTGGTCGAAATTCAACAAATCTAGCACCATTGGAAAGGTCTTGACCTCATCTATTCCATGGAGACTTGAAACTTTAATTTTGACAAGGTTAGGTGGGTGAAAAATAGGGAAATTTCATCATGCTATTAATATGCGATCCAATTGCTTCAACAACTAGATCAAATTCGATTTGATAGGTTGTTCTTCCTTCTATGACACACCGAAAAAACATAGAGCAGAAAACTTGACTGATTATGGGCATATTTACAGGGGCATTAATGGCTAGTAGTTGAGCTCCAATTTAGGTTTCGGCCTCTTCTCTCCTCTTCTCTTTGCTACATCTATAAAGGTAAGAGCTTGGCTCATTGTAAAGGGTTGGACATTTTTGTTTTACACCCTCCCTTCTTTGCTTTTTTGTAAGTGAATTTGTGGAGTTTTCTAAAACCTCCCATTCAAGTTGTAATACAAAGTTTTTCCTCTTGGATACTGTAATGTACTGTATCAACTCTAGAGAAATAATATATGTCTGTGGATGATTCTCAACCCTCTCATGTGTTCATTGTTGTCTTCTGATATCTCATTGTAGTTTGGTTATCTATGCATGGTGGTTGTATTGCATTTCTATGGTCTGTGTTAAATTACAAAATGGGTGTTTAAAATTCCTTTGGTGCATCACCTTGTTATCTTAGGTTTATTTTCTTGCATCTTCTTAACCATGTCTCCTTGGTAAGATAGAGTATGTTTTAGAGTAGATCCTCTGTAATTTATTTGTGTGCACTTGAACAGAGGAATAGGAACCAGCCTTCATCCAGAGAGCTCTCTCAATTTCAAAGTCCCACACTTTGAGAGATGCTCCATGTTATGCAATCACACTGAGAGTCTCAACCCATCAAGGTTGAAAATTTCAAGTCTTTGTGATTTTGCACTAATATTTTTGGCACACCCGGTGGGACCAAGAGGTCTTCATTTTTTTTTACAGCAAGATTGATGTGCACTTGTTGTAAGTTTTTTTAGCTTTTAAGAAGCTCTGAAGTATCACATCTGGAAACTCCAAAAGAGGAAGAGTCCACTGGTTTCAATAGCCTAGGCTTGGTAGATTCATGAGAAGAATCCATACTAGATCGAGAACTAGAGAAGAAGGATTGTTTGTCTATCTACACTTGTCCCTAGATAGAGGGAGAAGGGGGAGAAGAGCTCAAAGGTCTCCATTTCCACCAAATAGAACCTTGTTAGCACCTCCCCCCAGTAGGCCTTTCATCTAATCAACAAGGGTTCTTAGGAAAATTAATGACACAACCACCCAATGCCTATGTCAATTTTCTCTGGTAGTAGCCCACTTACTCTCAATGCACAAAATCCAGTCTCAGCCGTAGCATTGAAGAGCATTCCATACTTCACTGGAGAGAACCAGACTACTCTTAGTGACCACATTCAAGACATTACAAATGTCTACATCGTTCATAAAATCGTGGAGATGGACATTACAGTCAAATTGTTAGCCTCTTCACTTAAGGGTAAAGCTTCGCAATGGTTCAGGAGTCTAACAGCAGGCTCTATTTAGAATTGGGACCATCTATGCAGAGCTCTTCATAATCAATTTAGAGAGAAGGGAGAAAATCTATCCTTATTGGAACAACTGACAACAATCAAGAGGGCTCCTAACGAGCAGTTGACCGATTTCAAATTTAGATTTCAAAGGACATGGGATAGGATTACGATGGTTATAAGACCAACAGAAAAAGGTTCTTTTCTATACTTAGAGCTTTAAATTATGATATTGCCTCAATGGTTAAATCAATGGGAGGTGTGACCTTACCTGCAATCTATAACATTTCCATTAGAGCTGAAAATTGTTTAATTCAGGTTGGTAAACTTGCACCTAAGCCACCTACGCCTCTATATCCAGAACTAGGAGCTCTAAGCACTAGTCAAGAACCCACGTTAGCTCCCATACCTACCCGAAGGAATCAGAGTTTAGCTAAAGCTTCCACATCATCCTCTAGCACTTCAAAAGAGCTACAAGAGGTTATGAAACAACTGTAGAACCTAGGGAATGAGATAGTGACCATCAAGAGGCAACAAGCTTAGAGTTCTAGGCCATATCAGCCTCAAACTCAGTATCAAGCTAGGCCCCCATACCAGTAAAATAGACCACCAGCTCAAGGTTGCAAACCAAAACCAACAAAAACCTCAAAGGTGATAGGCATTTCGACCATATGATCCAAACGTAGCTTCAACATCGAGGGCCTTGGTTCCAACACAAAACAACATGGCACAAGAATATGATTGGTGTTTCCCATGTAGTCAACCCATAACTAGTCAATGTATTTTATTGGTGTGCTAAACCATCCCTTGATGGTATAAACACCGGTGTGTCCTAAGATCCCAGTCAAGAGGAAAATCAACAACAAGAAACCCAGAAAGAGGTACCTCCAAGTGAGACCATGCTTGTCAATTAACAAGCTAAAGATTTCTGTGGTATGAATCAAGCACCTCCTCATAGTGTGGGAGCAAATACATGGTCCAAGAAGAGGAATATTAGAGAGGGAAATCCTCCAATTCAAATAGTCCATAACCCTATGTTTCCCTGCAAAGTGCAGCTCCCAATGATTAGAGTCAGCCCAAGCCACCTTCCAGACCCGCTCAGGCACCAGTTGTAATGACCCATGTGCAAGAGAAGAGTGTGCAAGGAAGGGGACAACAAAGAGATAGATCATTCCCATTTAAAATCGTTGAATAGATGAAGAAAACAAATGTAAACATCTCAATGTGGGATTTTTTGGCTATCCCAAGAGAGACCTGTTACAAGCTACCATGGCCAATTGGTCAACTTCAAATTAGCACCCCAATCAATAATAAAAGTGCTTACCAATATAGCTCACTTTGAAGGAAAACAAGGTAATAATTTGAATCCCCGCCGTCCTATGTTTCATTGATCATTGGAGACAAGATAGTGCATAATTACATGATTGATTCTAGAGAAAGTAGCTTTGTAATGCCAAAGCAAATAGCCGATCAGTTGGGTTTTTAATATGAAGTCATCTCCAAGGGCGTAGTGCAACCTGGATGGGACATCAAGAATAACGGTTGAAGTCCTCAAGGATTTTACCCTCACATTACACACATGCCCCAATGCGACCATATTGCAAAACGTATCAGTCATAGACTTGCCACCACATTTTGCATTGTGTTTGTCAAGAGACTTCACTTCTAAAATTGGAGGCTATTTGTTTATTGATTGGTCGTACATGCTCTTTAAAACAAGGTATGGAGCTAAGGCTACAATTAGATCTCGAGCCCATTGCAGATTTCCATATTGAGCCTCATGTACCCGGCCCAATCAATGCTAATTGTTTAGCCTTTGATCAAGAATACCTCCCAAGAACTTATGAGGCAGATACCAAGGTTGGGTGTAATCTAGAATTGAACCTCAATGAATGGGTGGACAAGAGGCATGCTTTTGACCCTTACAAGGAAATGGAGGAATCTGAGCTAGGAGTCTACTATTTGCATGAGGAGAATCATCCTCTTCCTAACATCACTAAGCCAGACCACAAGGATGATAATGAGGTATGACCGTTATTCTTTGATGGCTCAAGAAGTAGAAAAGGAGTTGGAGGAGGAGCTATGATTTTTTCACCTCAAGGTATGAAATATTACTCAACCTTCCATTTCCAATTTTCTTGCTCAAACAACACAATAGAGTACGAGGCCTTGATCCATGGACTGCATTGGGAAAGAAAAAGAGGGATTAAAACTTGCAAGTGTTTAGTGATAGTGAGCTGGTTGTGAATCAAGTCTCGAGGAAAAAATGCTGCCAAGAATGATCTGTTAAAGAACTACAAGAATTGGGTATGGGATCTTATCGAAGATTTTGAAGCATTCGACATCAATTCCATCCCAAGGAAGAAGAATGAAGCAGTGGATAGATTGGCAGCAATCGGGGTGGCATTTGATGTAGTAGAGAGTATCAAAAGTGATAAGTCTCAGCCTCATATCAAGGTGGTTGTGAGACCATCTGTCCCAGATAATAACACAAGTTGGCAGGTCTTTGAGAATGATCAACAAATTGTCAATAATAGAGCCTAATATTGAAAATCTTGTATCTTTTGATCGGTAACTTGGTTTTGAGTGCCATTTTTTGCAAAAGTTCTTGTTTTTGGTGCTCTTTCCATTGGAAATATTTATTTTGAGAATTGAAATATAAATATAAAGTGTCATATTGTAACACACACTCATTATAAAGTGCCAAAATTTGGAGAGGCTCTTGTTGCATTACTTGGGGGTGTTGTTGCATTTCTTGGTTCTTTCATTTCTTTTGGTGATTTTTTTAGGATGGTGTCTTTATATACTTCTTCATTAGATCATGTTGATCCATTAACAACACATAATTACCACACATGGAAATCAAGAATGGAAACAATAATTAAGCGAGTAAAGGGTTATGGGCTTTAACTTCTTGTAACAACCAAGTGTTCACTAGAGAATATGAGAAATTTTAGTACCAATGAAAATTTGATGAGTGCTATGCTTTGATAGGAACTTATGTAAGTGACATTGTTTTTTCATTTGAAAAAATGTGACTCTCCTTTCAAAATATGGGAGAATTTGGAGGATTTATTTGGTAAGGTGGATCATATGAGAGCCACATAACTTGAAAATTGAGATCACCTCTCTTAGTACTGAATATTTTCCAACAATTATATACTATCTTATCAAGTTCAAGCATTTGTTGACATGGTTAAATGGGAGTGGAAGAGATAATAAAGATGAAGAGTGTGTTTACTTGATTCTATCCAAGTTGAGAGGACCATTTCAAATGTTTTATTCTACATTTTTCTCTTGCATGAATGTCTTAGGTGACACATTTAAAATGCCCGACTTAGAAACATTTTCTGAAAGAATTACTAGGAAGAATCCAAATTGTCTCATCTTGAGTCTTCCACCTCTCAAAATGCATTAGTTGCATCTAATCCTAAGGGAAAGGGAAAACCAAATTCACCCCTTCTCCATCTCAAAGTGTCCCTAAACCCAAAGAAAACAACTCTAAACCCAAGGAGTCTTCTAAATCTAAGAATAAGTCTATCCTTTAATGCTCTTTTTGTGGGGGTAGTGGTCATGAAGAACATAGGTGTTATAAGCGAATGCAAGCCTTAGAGGATGCAATTAAGAAACAAAAATTTATATCTCCACTCCACCTCTTTCTACTCAAAGCATAGAAAAGCACTTAATGTTGTTGGGAGATCTCAACCACCTCTTGCAGACAATTGAGTTATAGATTTTGGTGCTTCTCATCACATGGATTATTCCAAGGAGTCTTTTGTTTCTCTAGGTTTGAGTTCTACTTCCAAAATTAATGTTGGAGATTTTTCCTTTCTTTCGTTGATGGAAAATATTATATACAACTTGATGGTGGCATTATCCAGGATGCATTGTTTTTTCCTAACATTACCACAATTTTTCTTTCTATATATCAAATTTTTCATTCTGGTCAAATAAAAATAGTGACTTTTACACCACATGGGGCAGAAGTACAAACTTTTTTTGAGCCTCATTCACTTATTACTCAAGGTATTTTTATCATATTTCTAGACTATATCACTTTGAGGGTTTTAATGACACTTCCTCTATAGGGACAAGATTGGTTTCTCATACAAATTTAGAGAGTAAGCTTTGGTATGAAAGATTTGGACATCTCAATTACATATATTTGAAGGATTTGAACACTCATGGTATGGTAGATGGTCTTCCTAGAGTTTATTGTTTTGGAGAGATTTCTCTGGCTATGCATTAGGAAACAACACCAAGATCCATTTCCTAAGAATTTCTCCAAGACAGTTTCTTCACCACTTGAGCTTGTGCATAGTGACTTGATGGTTTTTCCTATCCCCTTTTTAATGGAGCTAAGTATGCACTTACGTTTATTGATAATTTCTTGAGGCGTACTTGGGTTTTATTTTCTCAAGTACAAAAATGATGTTTTTTCACACTTCAAATTCTTCAAGGATTTGGTCGAGAAACAATATTCTAGTTGCATAAAGAACCTTCACACTAATAATGAGGGGAGTACTTCAGAAATGTGTTTTCTAAATTTTTAGCAACTCAAGGCATTATTCACCAGAATTTTGTTCCTCATACTCCATAACAGAATGGATTAGTAGACTGGAAGAATAGAAATTTGAAGGAAATGACTAATTGTATGATGCATTCTGAGATTTACCTCCTATTTACTAGGAAAAAGTAGTTAATTGTGCTACCTACATTCAAAATCACACACCACATAGAGCACTTGAACATTTGACTCCAGCGGAAGCTTGGTCCAACACTAAGCCAGATGTTTCATTTTTTTGAGTCTTTGGGAGCCATGCTTGGGCCTTTGTGACAAAGAAGAAAAAGAAATATTTGGATAAGAAGAGAAAACCCTTGATCTTTGTAGGGTATTTTGAGGACATGAGAGCTTATTGGCTTCAAGATTTAGATACGCATGACGTTATTTTTCGAACATATGTTCAATTTGATGAGAGCGATTCACTCCTCATGATTCTTCATTTTCTTCCATGCCTCCTTCTTATTCATCTCATCTTGAGGATCCTTTCTTTGAGGAGGTTATATATTTTGTTGATGATCCTATTCCCACTGATGTTGTCACTATGCCTAATTGGGCTCGTACTATAGTTTTTGAGGCAACACCTTTCATACAAGATACCCCACCCACTAGGCATCATCACACACATTCTCCGGTGTTATGGAATTTTGTGTTAGGCGGCTTCGAGGATCCATAGTTTTTTTCAAAGGCTCATGGGATATAGGAGTGGGATGATGCGATGGAACATGAGTATTCTTCTTTGATGAAGAATCATACTTGGGATTTGGTATCTCTTCCTAAAGGAAGAAATATGGTTAGGTGTAAGTGGGTATACTAAACCAAATACACAATTGATGGGTCCATTGACAAGTATAAGGCTTGTCTTGTTGCAAAGGGTTTTTCACAAGTTGAAGGTATTGATTACTCTGAGAATTTTGCACCCATTGCAAGATGGATTATGTATGCCTTGTAATTGATATTTTTGAATCACATAAGTGGCCCATGTACCAGATGGACGTGAAGAGTTCCTTCTTACATGGAGATTTAAAAGAGGAAATATACATAGAGCAACCTGTTGGATTTTTTCAAGATTCTTCTCTTGCTTGTAGGATTCGAAGGTCTCTCTACAGTCTTAAAAAATCCCCTCGAGCTTGATATGAGAAGATGGATTATTTTATTCTATCTAATGGTTTTGTTCATTGCCACTCTGATCATACAGTGTATCTCCATCATGTTGGTGGGGATATTGTGATACTTATCTTGTATGTTGATGATCTGTTACTTATTGGAAGCTCTTCTTCCCACATTCAGACTATTCAGAGCGATCTTTCTACACATTTTGACATTAGAGATCTTGGGTTATTGCATTATTTCCTTAGTTTGTAGATTTCTCATACATATTTAGGGATTCATTTGAGTCAACAAAAGTACACTCAAGATCTTCTTCAATGCTTTGATATGGATGATTGCAAGCCAAGTCCATCTCCTTTTAAGTATAGGGTGAATCTTACTTACACATGTACCACTCTACTTTGTGATCCTAATTTGTATAGGCAATTGGTTGGAAGTCGCATTACTTAACCCATACTCGTCCTGATATTTAATTTGCAGTAGGGCTTGTATCTTGATTTACACATTTTCCTCATAGTAGTCATTGATAGGATGCTAAAAGGATTTTGTGCTATTTTCATGGCACTTCCCATTTTGGTCTACAATAAACTCTACTCAATTAGTTGGATATACAGATTCAAATTGGGCAAATTCTATTGATGACAGATGTTCCTCTTATGGCTATATTTTTTTTCTTGGTTCTTCCTGGTTACTTCAGAGTGAAAAAAGTATCATGCTATTGCACTTTCATCTTTAGAGTCGAGTATAGGGCAACAGCGATGGTGATTCAAAGAGATTATTTGGCTTCAACAATTATTGAAAGAGTTTAGATTCCCACAGGATTCACCGAATGTACTTTGGTGTGACAACCAAAGTGCAATTCACATTTCTCACAACCCAGTTGAGCACCAACAGACCAAACATATTGAGATACACATCCACTTCATTCATCAACACATTCAGGATGGAGTTCTTTGCTTGGAGTACATTCGACTTCAGTAGCATGTTGCAGACATATTTACGAAGCCTTTTGCATCACCTCACTACCACCCTGAGTTACGTGGAATGCTTGGGGTTTTAGAAGTTGTTCTTAGGGGGTGTTGATGAGAACATATTCCTTCTTATTCTTATTTCTCTTTCCTTATAACAAGATTCTTTCCTTCTTTTGGTTTGAGATTTCTTCATGGATATTTTGTACATGAGTACCTCATCAGGCCTAGTTGTTGGGACTAATTCTATGGACATGCCACTTCTATTTCGGCCCCTAGCTTCACTTGAGGGGGGTGTTAGAGTAGGTATTTACTTTAGCTCATGTTCATCTAGGTATTTGATTTACCTTTATTGTATTTATCCTCAACCACTTATGTGTGTGGATATTTCTTTTTATTTATTTAGATATTAGGGGGATATTATCTAGTTGTTAGGTATAGTTCTTTCCTTGATCTATGGTATTGACTAGTTCTTACCTTAATCTATGGTATTAAGTAGATCCTTGATGTCTAGTTCTATCCTAAATCTATGGTCTTGACTAGTTCTTTCCTTGATTTATGGCTTGATCTATGACCTTGATCGGTTATTAGATTGTTATTCCTTGTATATATAAGCAAGGCCCATTATCATTGCATTTCAATTGAGTTCCATAATAATATCTGATATTGTTTCTCATTTGTTTGCAAAGTTTTATGTAAAGTTATTCTAGTGAATTGATTTCATCTTATTGATCGTGGTGTTTGATTATCATCTGAGTTCTTGGGTTGGTATGATCTGCTTATCATTCCTATTATAAGTTTGATCAAAAATTGATTCTACTTCTACAAGTTTAGAAATTTGAGGTATAGACATGTGTCTAGGATCTAGTTATGGCTATTTTTGTTGCTCTTTAGGGGTTAGAATTGTAGTACCTCTTTGTTTTATCAGTAATTGTGGGTAAAATAGGTCATTTATGTTGTTTTTCTTCATCTTGAGTTCATTTCTAAGCTCTAGTTGTAACTACAATAAAATCATCCTCTCCAAAACTAACCAATTTCTATTCAGGTGGTTTTTTATTCTAAGCATCTTGCTTCCCACCCTCCATTTAAGGCATGAATAATGTTTCAGATTGTGGTTGGGCAACAAAGCATAAATTCAAAAGGTATTTGGATAACTAACAACTAGATGAGGCTGATTGCAAGGTGAACACCACTCTTCTGAGGCCATATTAATTGATACAAGGGCATTATAAGTGCTAGGAGCTTTAGGATCAAATTGTCTTTACTAGTAAGGATGCCTTAATTTTGATTTTTCTGATAAGCCTACCTATCTATTGATAAGTGTTCGATAAGGCCTTTTACATTGATCCAATTTCTTCTTTAATGTTATTATTTCATTTCCATGTGTCTACAAGTTCTATATATATATATATATATATATATATAATTTTGAGGTACTACAAAAGGCTCTATTACTGTAATAGGCTATGGAATAGGGGTTAAATCTGCAGTAATAGGCATGTAAGGCCTTGGGGATAATTTACTGACTTGAATAAGGTTGTTTTCAACTCTAATAGAAATATCATAAGCTGTTGGAAGTGTAGTTCCTCCCATGGACTATATCATAGTTGCAATATCACTGTTTAAGGCTCTAAGATAATATAGAAAAGCATGATCAACTTGAGGCTTAACAGTGGCTGGAATTATTTCCCATGTTCTAGAAAATCTAATGTTAAAACTAGCCATAAATTCATGGGGAGCACACTTAATTGTGGACAGTTTCTCTATGAGAGAAAAGTGATTAGAATTATCTTGAAATTTTTATGTAATTGATCTCCCAATTCATCCCAAGCTGCTATAGTCCCTAATGTTAAAGTTCTATACCACTTTATAGGGCTTGTTCCTTAAATGATACAACTAAGAGTCTTAAGGCTACATCGTCATGAGTGATATTATGGAGTGAACAAAGGACTATAATGTCTTAAATATGCTTAGCAGGGGTAACATAATTTTCACCACTAAATGAGGGTAAACACTTTAAGTTAGCAATGGGTATGTCATGATAAACATGAATTATTAAGAGGATGCCATTATTGAAGGTAACAAAATTTATAGGAGGTAGTGGGGCTTGATGAGGCATTGGGATATGAACAAAATAATTGATATATGGTGAAATAAGGGGAGGAGGGTTGTCAAAACCAGGTTCTGTGACGAGGGTAAGGTATTACCAACTCTTCTTTTCAAGCTAAATTTAAAGGAAAAAAACAAATTTATGAGGAAGTCCTCTTACCGTTGATCTTGTAGTCACTTTAGGCATGGGAAATGCTGCAAAAATGGTCTAAACTCAGCCTTATGGAGTCGCAAATAATTTTTATTTGATTTTCAATGGATGTCTTCAGATTTTTCCCTCTAAAAGTGTTGTTTATTTGCTACAAATATCATTCATGGTCCCACTAGGTGTGCCTGAAAAGCTGTTCTCTCAAAAGTGAACCTTGTGTTGAGGGATAACAAGTTTTCTAAATTTTTCTCTCCCTCACTTCTGTGAGTGCGATTGAGACACCTCATGGGCTGTGGGTCTCCCTATTGTGAGGTGAATCTCTGGGATTACAAGACCGGTTCCTTCTTTGGATGTATCCTAAACTAAAAATTGTGGGGTTTAAGGGTAAAAAGATTTCTAAAACTAAAATTAAATGGGGTGATACACCAAAAGTATTGGGAAAATTTACAAAGATACATGCACAATAAGTTGTGAATAAGTTTCACAATCACGAACCAATGGGTTTTAGCTAATTGCAAGGCAAACACTTTACTGTTAAGGGACTACTCATAACAAAAGTGTAGATCACTCGTACACTAAAAATAAAGAAAACACCAATTTGCAGCAAGGTAAAATAGTCTAAGCAAGCTTAATAAAATTTAGGGAATAAGATTCATAAGAATAAATTGCATACATACACACTACTACAAAAATTGGAAAGGAAACAACTGATTCTCATATAACGAAAAACTATTACAATGGCTTCAATAATCCAAAACAATCCCCCTCGTGCTTTGTTAATGCACACAATAAATAGCAAAAGATTCACCTACCCCTAAAAATAGACTAAAGTCAAACTACACTTGCATGTTATTATTAGCCTTTATCATGAATAAATAAAGGGCTAAAATTACATGCATTTTACAAGAGGTGAAAATAGCCTTTCCTTCCAAAAATACTCCAAGTCAAACTAATTTGGCTCCTTTAATTAATTGCATGAGGTCTACGACCACTTTTGGAAAATTAAGGTATTGGGTGAATAATCAAAATGCTATTATGGTCTTTCTTCCTATGCAAGACACCTTTTATAAGTGCATGCTCTTTGTCTTCTTACTTGATGATGTGACACCGACTTATATGTAATAATTATAGTTTGCACTTTGACTACTTGATTAATTAATAAGTCCTCTTATCATGGGTGACCCCTTTGTATCATGGCATATACTTTTTAGACTTGCATAAGGTTAAAAATTTATACTTTTCGGCCCCTCTGATTAATCATCACATCCTTTTGTTGATGTGTCCGATCCTTTTGGGGCAATGTATTGTAATGATGACTCATAAATTTCAATAGGGCCATGTGGATTGGTCTTTGATAGATGATTGGGTCCCTTTGCAACCATGGCATAATGATTGGTCTTGACCTGGCACTCTGCTAACCGGGAAACCTCGGTAGTAATGTAGCACATGGACTATAGTTTTGAGAATGATTTGTTAAATCATTATGTTCCTTCATTCTTAGGCGTATTCAATGGTATTCGGAAGATTTGGCCCCCTTCAATGATGACATGATCCTTGGTATGTCGGTTACATTACACTTATAACTCTGGTTGAGTTAGGGATTCTATGAGAGCCGTCGATCTGTGTACGATGAACCATGTTCAGTTAGATTAACTCAGTGAGTGAGTTGAGGAGATAAAAATGCATTTCAAACCTTATCATTTCATTTTTTGACTCCTCCGGGAATGGATGAAGCCTTGGAAAAGTTTCTCTAGGCCACCATGATGGAAACTTTTGAGCTCTCTATAACTCCTTTTGAGGGTGATTTTCTCAGCCATTTCTTTTTCTCTAGTTTTCATTTGTTCTTTGGCTACCATGGGAGTGTTCTTCCGAGCCGTGAGATCTTGTCCTATTCAAATAATTTTGTTCGATGCTAAAAATGGTCTTCTTTTGTAAAGAAGGTGAGCTTATCATTCTTATTACTTGTAGATGTTTCATTTTCTTCATTTCTTTAATATTTTTTACTGTAACTCACCAATGGCTAAAACCCTTGTTGTTTAGGTTTTCCCTAGCTTTGTTTATGCAATACTGAGATAAAATGGCTATTGAGTGTTCATTTTTGGCTCCACACTTGATGATTTTTCAAGGGTTTGTTCACCTCGACCCCAACTGGTGAGTTCTTGTTCAATCCTTGAGCTTTTTTTGGAAACCTGTGAGAAATATTAAGGTTGTGGAAGAAAATGGATGATTTCCTTTATCTACACATGTATAATTTAGAACTTTGACTCAAAATTTTGTTTTTTAGATAACCCAGATATGGGTATTCTTCCCTTTTCTTACGAGTTCATGGATCTAAAAAAATTTCTTCGTGGGAATCTTGGTATATGGCTTTTGAGTCATGTTTTGTGATTTTTTCGTGACTTCAAACGTTATGCTTTGAACTAGTTTTGAATCTTTTTTTCTGGTTCTCTATGTAATAGTGGTTGTAGAATGCATACTTGTACCTATAACTTGTCATAAGTTCACTATATATGATAAAACCACGCCTTACTTACTTTGCAAGCTCGAACCTTTCTTCAGTTAGAGTCCTGTAGATTATGAATAATGATGGAATATAGGTGTATTCTCATTTGAAGTTTGAACTTTTGTAGCTTTCTTTTGTTCCTTCCCTTAAGAAAATCCTTCCATTATACAGGTAACTGTTTATGAAGTCATCAAATCTGAAACTGAACTTTGTAAAGTAAAAAAAAATTTATGGGCTTATGTTCTAGTTCTGAACTTGATTCCTTTATTGAATTTGTCCTTTCATTTATTTTATCTTGATCACTGTGTTTTGAAAACATGATGCTTCTTTCAACATTACTTTGAACAAACATATTCTTGCTCCTTTTGTTGGTTGTAATGAGTTTTTCATTATTTGTACTGCAACCATCTTAAAGAAAATTGTTAGAAAAATAAGGCTTGCAACCTCTCTTGTATTCTGTAATTATTTTTCTTTATTTGTCTGTCATGATTATGAGAACAATATATGTGCTTTTGTAAGATAGTACTTCCTTGATTCTATATCTAGCTCATCTGATTTATGCATACTTGACTTAAAAAGATTCATTTTCCTGAAATTGATAACACAAGCATACAGATTAAACCGGAGCTCAATTATTGACAACTATTTTCTTTCTTTTCCCCAGGTACAATGATGTAGCTTACAGAGGACAGTTGCAGATAATGTAGAAGATGAAGATGAAGAATCTACAATTGGAGATGATGAAGACCAAGAGAAGACCCAAAAGGCAATGATGGGTTTTCTCTATATTCTTTTGTTTTTCAGCTTTATGTACATGCATATTTTACTTTAAATAAACATGAGTTACATCCCAAGGCTTGTGTGGGAAACTATATTTCTTTATGAATAAATGATATTAATTTCTGTAATTGAGTTGTATACTTCCTTTTGCATTCAGTTTATGATAGATATTGATTGTGTAATGAATTAAAAACTCAACACATAGTTAATAACATTCAGACATAAAGAAATAATAAAATTTGATGTACTTATAACTCAATAATGTATTTCCTTTGCATGCAAACAACAAATCTATTTGTTTTTCCGGAGTCTAACTCCTTAATTCTCAGAATCGTTCTCGCCTTTATCAAGGTTATGCATTAGTTCTTCAGGTATTTTCCATTATTTTGGTGAAGACGATCATTGAATGCCAACATATATGAGGTGTTGCATTTCGAAATAACACACATAGCTGCATTTTGCATTGCTATTTCCATTTACTGCAACTTAGAACATTAAGAAACTACCCTCATTCTCCTTTAGTTAGGTCCATCACATCAATCCCTTTCATCCGAAATGAAGCTTGAGTTGACCTTTTTACATTGATGCAAAAATGTCATCATTTATGGGGATCCTGGGGTAAAGATGCTTGCTAGCTTTAAGACCAATGCTTTATCCATTGGGCATGGAGTCAAATCCTAATACAAAAATATTCCCTTTTCTGAAAACTGACCTTCTGAAAGAAAAACTAAAGATGGGAAAATACTTGGTAAACTAGATCATGTGCATGAATGCACTTATTGAATTGAAAAACATTGCAAGTGTGCATGAAATGCACTTTATTAAAGGGAAATCCTAATCTAACCTAATCTAACCAACACTGTAATAATTTCAATAATAATTCTTGAGAAACATACCATTCACAGGAATGGGAAGTTGTAAGCAGCATAATGCATTTCAAAGGGACCCAATCATGAGTCAAATATTGTGCCACGGTTGCAGAGGGACCCAATCATCAGTCAAAGACTGAGCCACATGACCCTGTTGAAATTTTCAAGTCATCATTACAATACATTACCACAAAAGGATCGAACAACATCAAAAAAATAAGGTGATGATTAATCGAGGTCCTATAAAGTATAAGTTTTAAACCTTAAAAATTCTAAAAGTATATGCAATGATGCGAAGGGGTCACCCATGATAAGAAGACTTATTAATTTATAAAGCAATCAAAGTGAAAACTATAATTATTGCATATAAGTAGGTGTCACATCACACAACAAGAAGACAAAGAGGATGCACTTACAAAAGGTGCCTTGTATAGGAAGAAAGACCAAAATAGAATTTTGATTATTCACCCAACACCTAAATTTTCCAAAAGTGACCGTGATGTACTCATATAGTTAATTAAAGGAGACAAATCATTTTGACTTGGAGTATTTTTGGAAGGAAAGGCCATTTTTGCCTCTTGTAAACTGCATGTAATTTTTAGCCCTTTATTTATTCACGATAAAGGCTAATAATAACATTTAAGTGTAGTTAGACTTTAGTCTATTTTTAGGGGTGGGGGTGAATATTTTACTATTTATTGTGTGTATTAGTAAAGTACGGGGGATGTTTTTTTCATATAGAAGTCATTGTTCCATATTTTCCCTTATATGAGAATCAATTATTTCCTTTCCAATTTTTGCAGTAGTGTGTATATATATAATTTATTCTTGTGAGTCTTATTCCTGAATTTTATTAAGCTTTCTTAGACTATTCTACCTTTCTGCAAATTGGTGTTTTATGCTAGTTTTAGTGTGGAGTGATCTGCACTATTGTTATGAGCATTCCCTTAACAGTAAATTTTTTTCCTTGCAATTAGCTAAAACCCATTGGTTTGTGATTGTGCAACTTATTCACAACTTATTGTGCATGTATCTCTATAAAGATTCCCAATAATTTTGGTGTATTACCAAATTCAATTTCCATTTTAGCCATCGTTTTACCCCTAAACCCCACAGTTTTTAGTTTACAATACATCCAAAGAAGGATCGACCTTGTAATCTCGGAGATTCACCTCACAATAGGGAGACCCACAGCCCGTGAGGTGTCTTAATTGTATCTACAGAAGTGAGGGAGAGATAAACTTAGAAAACTTGTTATCCCTCAACACAGGGTGCACTTCTGAGAGATAACACCTTCCCGACTGTTTTTATGGCGTCATTTTGTGTTTATGAGTTTTTGTTTGTGATTTTTGGGTGTGATATCTGCACTCTAGTTTGATTTAATGTCTATTTTTTATTTGTGGAGGTGTGATGTGTCGGTAGCATGGCCATGCTTGTGTGTTTCTTTCGTTTTTGTCTATTTGAGTTATGTAATCATTTTCTTTCTCTATTTTTGTGAGTCGAGAGTCATTCTTTGTGAGGATAAATAATAGAATCGGTGCCAAGCAATAGAGTTGAGCAATAAATTTCCATTAGCCCCATCTCTCGGCTCCCATCATTATTCTTTAGCCTCCCAATGGACTTGTGCAACAATGGACCTTTATAGCGATTAAGAAAGTCTTAACCAAACTGGTAAGACGTTTCATAACAATCTACTGCCAATTTTATTTAATCTTGTCAAAGTCTACAATTATATAAGGCTTACATTGATTTAGGGTTTACATTTATAATTTTGAAAGGACATTTATTTTTACAATTCCATGGTGCATTCAAATGTCTTGTTGTGGTTATGAACATTTGTGCGCATCTTGTGCAAGGATCTGTACTTAGAAGTTAAAGATCGAGAAGATTATTTGATTGTACTATAAATATTTGGTTTTATTGTGCTTTACAAATGAATACATACAGTCTAACATTTTATGGCTGAATCTTTTTGAGATCGAGATTTTGTAGTCCAGTGTAAGAGAGGTATTGTATATAGTTTTTTTGTTGTGGTTTGCATTTCATTCAAATAGAATGTTATTTAGGGTTGTCTTCTATTTATTTAAGGGTTTTAGATTAAATATTGTAAGGGTTTATATTTAATAAATCAAAATTTAAAATCATTTTATGATTGTTTATCAATAGGTTTTTAGTTTTTCCAATACCAACATTTTCGGTTGTTTTAATTTATTTTGTATTGGATTTTGTGTCTTGTTGTTGGGAACATGGTAGTTTTGGGTAAGTGTTTTGTTGTTTTGGTTCTTGACCAAGTGTTTGTTCTTAAATAAAATAGAATTAAACCCAATTATCTATTCTTGTTACTGATTTCACATTTTTCTCGTTATTATTAGAGAAGTGGGCCGAATCTACTTTTTACCGACTTAAATAAAAACATGGAATTAGATGCACAAGGTTAGTAGTATTTTTAACTTGTATGGGGGTTAATACAAATTAGGTATTTTTTGATTTTCTATTCACATTTTATTGATTTTCTATATAGACCTTGAAGTAGATGCCCTTTGCTAGTACTAGTAGACTTATTCTAGCATTGTGTATATTTTTTGCACTTTTACAATTGTACTAGGTTTCTTGTTTAGGTTTAGATGTTTTGGTATTACATTTAACTATGCAAAAAGAGGTATTTTTAATCTCATGTATGTCAATGGAGAGTATATGTACAGGGTTAATGGATTGTATATGTGAAGGGGTTATCCACAATCTAGTAATTATAATATGTTTTGGTTGTACATTTATTTAGGGTGTAAATGTTTGTATACTTACAATTTTCTCCTCAATTTCATAGGGAAGGAGTAGGCCATATCCGAGGTTAATGTTTTTGTTTATGTATTTTATGTAGAGTTAGATGTTTTTTTAAGTCAATTGTGTTAGTGTTTTGTGTAACATTGCTTTCATAGTTTAGATGTACAAGGTTATTAGTCATTTTTTAGCCTACAGTAATAATTTTTAGCATGTAATTGTGTTAGTACATAATAGATGTTGCTAAATTGTTGATATGCATAGGGTTAATTTTACATTTCAATTTTACATTTATTTAGGGCATAAATTTATCTTGTGCTTAATACAACAATGGAAATCATGTTCTCAATTCTGGGTTTAGTGAGAGATCCAATGGAATGCTCTTTATACTTATATGTTGTGAGAGATGATTTGAAGGGCTTATTGTTTAAAAGTTAGATTATGCTTTTGACTGTGGGCATTTTTTAATAATTGGGATTTGAAATACTAGTCAAAACCACTTCAGGGTTTAAAACTGGTTCAAGTTCTTTTTTTGGTTGTCTTCTTGATAATTTGATGGTATTGAAAGGGTTTAGTTTTTATTGATGAACAATGTTGAAAGTGTTTAGTTCTTATTGATGAGAAGTGCTTAAATTTTAATATTCTTGTTATTAAATGAAACTAAATAGTTGGATTTCACAAGTTTTTGACTAGGGGTATCATCTTAAAAGAGATTAAGATGTGTTTTTATTTTTAATTAGATTTTATTTTCTAATATATGGTTTATGATTTCCCCTCCTTTTACCTTAATAAGCCCTCACTTAAAACAATATGAAACAAGTAGTGGGAATGTAAGAGTCCTCTTGATATACAAAAATTTAATAAAAATAAATAAGAAACTCAATCTCTTTGTACTTTAAAAAATACAATGGACATCAATATTTATTTTTAATGATGCAGAAATAAAGAAGAAATGTGAATCCACCTATTTATTATGTTAAATTATGTTATTATTATCATTATTTGAAATTTGTATTTAGATATTTTTTGTGATTCAGTTGTGAGTGTCACAACTACTAATTCTCTTTTATAATAATTTATTCTATATTGTCTATGTTGAGTCGTTCTCCTACCTTATAATTTCAGTTGAAGCAAATAATTAAGAGATATGCATTAATCTATCGTTAAGTTTCTACTAACTTTGTTTAAAATTTAAAGGTGACATTTCATATCAGTCGAAGCACACAATTGTGTATCGAGATATGTGAATTCTCATTAAATG
The DNA here is from genome assembly GCA_018340775.1 of Taxus wallichiana var. yunnanensis. NCBI lineage: Eukaryota > Viridiplantae > Streptophyta > Pinopsida > Cupressales > Taxaceae > Taxus > Taxus wallichiana. Next base: position 130,045,068 of record CM031236.1, on the reverse strand, counting down.
AATCCGAGGTGTTATCCTCTTTCTAAATAATAGTTAATTCCTTGTTTCATAAAATGATTTTATTGTAGTGAAGTTAGATAATTTGTTACATGTTGGCATTTCAATGTTCATGTTTACTTTATAAATTGGTTTGATTTTTCAATTTAATTTTTAGATTAATAATTTTCATAAATTGATAAGTTGTCCTCTTTCTATAAGAAATATTTTTTTATAATAATATCGGAAATTTTTATTTGTTCTACTTCAACAAGAAGGATTTTCTTTGTAGTGAGATCGAAACTTTATTATGTTAGGTGCTTCCATTTTGAACAACTTCCATTATATGTATCAATTTTATTTGAATAACAAATAAAATATTTCCTTCACATGTTAATTTATTTTCAAGCTCATTTCGCATACCTAACCTCTTGTTTTGTAAGATTCCTTAGTTTTTATTTTATGTACACATATATTTTTGGCTAAATTTATGTGTTACTCTTATTGGAAAGGGATAACTCACACCCACACCTAGCGTTACTTCGATTTTTTAATGGCTTAACAACCTTATTTTATTTGAATATTTTTTTATTAAATATATATATGATTCTTTGTACCTTTAGGTCATTGTATGAGTTGTCCTTTTATTTCACTTGAAATAAATAAATAAAAGTTGGATTAATCTATCATTGTCATCATTGTTCTTTAAGTTGGTAGTAACTTTAGTTAAAGGTATCTAAATATATAATATATAATTTATTGTTTATTATGTGTTTGTGATAATGTTTTGTCCATATTTCAAAATTTGTTTATTTATTAATTTATATTATTTCAAAAATAATAATTTCTAGTTCTATAAAATGAAAATGTTGAATTGTAGTGAAATCCTATAAACTATGTGGGCTAAACTCTTTTTTCTTACATGCTTACAATTTTTATAACTTTAATTCTTGTTTTGGATAGATTTTCCTCACGTTTGAGTATTGGATATAGTAAAACCTTAGAATGGATTTAACATTTTATTTTAATAAAACTAAAGGTTAAAAATTAATTTAATTTATTTTAAGTAGTACTCAATTTGGGTTTCAACATTATATTTATGTCGAGAGGAATCTTCATTTGTATATACTGAGTGGAGGAGTCTGATGTCATGCCTGTAAAATTTGAAATATGTGCCCATAAAATAAAAAAACTTCCACGGTATTTTAATATTTTAATTGCGGAAAATGAAAAATTGTTACATAACTTCCTTGCACCCAAGCATTTTACTAATTTAATTTGTTCCTTACAAACCCATCTTAAAATTCCTCATTAACGAGATTAACACTAGAATCATTCTCGGTTACACCCTACTACGTGGCAAGATGCATTTATATGGACCTTGGATGAACAATGTATTACAATTGCATGTTGCGATAGGTTCAATAATTCAATTATCTTGATTTCAGTATCACTTCATCTTCTTTTACATAGATGACTTCTCACTATTATAATGTTTGCATGAAATTGAGATTAAACACCAGTACCCCAACCTTTTCTTTTAAAAAAACTCAATGTATTTATAATGCCTACCGCTTTATATATTTCTAAGAGTCTGCCACCTATTAAAATAGAGTAAAATCCCTAAAACTTTCTGGTTCATAAATCTGGAGCATGTGTCCATTTTTTAATCTTACAAAGCTTATAAAATTATATATGAGCTTACATTACATTCAGAGGTAATTGAGATATGATTAATTACAGTTTGGATAATGTTTTAAAATGGTACTTTAACAAAACCACAGTCAGGGGACAACAAGTCCGTTCTCTTTATGGGAGAGGTTCTCTTATCGAAAGCAAGCAACAAAGCTTATATACAATTGTAAAACTTTCATCTTAAGGTTGGACATTTGACATCTTGAAATGCTTTTATACCAAAATATCTTATCAATACAAACGAATGGAAGAAACTGAAGAAAGGGAAGAGAAGAATATAACAATACTTTCAGGAAATATAGATAACAGAGTATAACCTTATACGTATTGAGAAAAGGTGATACATAATAGAATCATTCACATTCACAACATAAGACACCATTCCATAGACACAAAGTTCTATAAATCATATCAATAAGAACACAAAGTTTTTATTAAAGAAAATAAATTATCCACATATTTTAGGTAAGCAAGAAGAGACAAAAGATGAAGATAGAGAGAAAGGAAAATTCTTTGGTATTGATTACTTTCGATTATAATTGCACTTCAAAAGTATCATGGTACAACATTTGCAATGAGCCAAGATCTTACATTTGTAGATGAACAAAAGAGAGGATAAGAAGAGAAGGAAGAAAATCTAATTTGGAAACTTAACCACCAACCATCAATTCCCTTGTAAATCCACCTACAATATGTCAAATCTGGTTCTGCATGTCTTTGGCATGCTGAAGAAGGAAGGATGGAAGATGAGATTAGATTTGGGTAGTTAAAGCAACCAGATCCCGTATTAATGGATTGAAATATGTTTCTAGATTTCCAACCATCAAATCCTACTAAAAACAATATTTTATGCTTCCATGGTGTAGAGGAGACCAAGATCTTTCCAACACTATAATTTTTTTGAATTTTGAGCATTGGAGTGAAAGTTATGCTCATTTGAATATTTGAATTGAATCCGTACAAAAATGGTGAAAATACAATTTCCACAAAATGGACCCGCGGGCCCGAAAATACAATTACAACTCTTGTGCAAAAGATACAAAGTGTAAAAGTTACCTACAGCCCCACAACTTCACATTTGATATAGGTCTGACATGTGGCTTTACTTGAGTGGTAATGAGTCGCAACTCACTTTATAATTTTACTTCTTTTGGAAACAAGGCTCAAAATCTCAAAGTTCTTTGCCAACCCGCCTCTCCACTTTGACTTTTCAACGTATATTCATTACCTGGCTTTGGTGGGGTTGTAGCTCATTTTGTAACTTTACTCTTTTTGGGAATAAAGCCAAAATTCCCAAAAGGCTTCGACGATCTACCTCCCCACTTTGACTTTTGATGCAAGCTTGATATTTGACTTTTTCCGTGGCATGAGTGGGGCCATAGTTCACTTTATCACTTTACGCCTTTTATGGAAACAAAGCCAAAATTCTTAAAGTGTCCCGACAACCTACCTCTCCGCTTTGACTTTCGATGTAGGCTCAACATTTGACTTTATCCCTTGGCATGAGTAGGGCCACTTTTGGATTCGCCTCTTGAAAGAGTGCCGAAGAGACACGTGGCTCCTTCCGCAGATTTTCTTTATTTCTTTTTGTTTTGGCTAAGTCCCTTTTGTTTGGTGGGGCCATATGTCTGACCCGAACACATGAAGGCTTAGTGCACATTTGGGACCTACCTCCAAATTTTTCCTTTGAAGTTGCACTGAGCTGACATGTGGAGGCTTCCACAAACCCTTCTATACTTAGTCGATTCAACGCCGATCTGTCCCTTCTTTGACTCTGAGACACGTGGAAAGTTGGTGCTCATTTGGGGACCACCTTTGGCTTTGACCCTTGAAGGTGCGCCGTTGAGAAACGTGAGAGTTTTTCAGTTCTTTTATACTTAGCCGATTCGGGCTTGCTACCCATTTGACTTCTGTTGGACCCTAGACACATGGAGGGATGGTGCTAGTTTAGGGTCTCTCTTTGGGTCACACCTTTGAAGTTACGTTGATGAGGCACGTGGAGAGCTGGTGCATGTTTAGGGTCTTCTCGGGTCTCACTCATGAAGTTGCGCCGATGAGACATGTGGAGGCTTCGCCGACCCTCTTATACTTAGTCAATTAAAAGGTTGGCTTTATCTTTTGGAATCTAACCATGTGGAGGGCCTGTGCACGTTTGGGGTCTCCACTTTTTTACACCATATCAAAAGTGCGCCGAAGAGACACATGGCACCTTCCACGATCCTTGTATACTTAGCCAATTCGGGCCTCAATTGAACACTGCTTTCTCCATTTTGAATTTTGATGTGGGCTTAACATTTGACTTTTCCCCTTTTGGAAACAAAAATTAATTTCCAAAGTTCTCTGACAATCTACCTTCCCACCTTAGCTTGATTCGACCAATCAGGATCCTTCGGGGCCATGGAGCCAATTTGACATTTTTGCAAAAATAACAAAAAATAAAAAGTTCTCCAAATAAACCCGCCACACCACATCCAATCAGAGATGTCCACGTACTCATGGATGTTGGGGCCAAAAATTGACAGGGAAGATACGCCTGTCATTCATGATTGTAGAAAAAAATAGAGGAGGGGAAGCTCCACCATTTATGCCCAAAAACAAACTGCTCCTCATGGAAAGAAGAATAAAAAATACTAGGATCGATGTGATCCATGGCCATAGAAAAGGATTTGACAATTTCATTTGAATGGAGGAAACAATTTTCAAGCATCCAAATGGGAACCATGGACTACAAGATTCTAAATTAACAGGATGAGATTGCAAATGAGCACCCAATTCTTCAAAGCACGAATTTTCCTATCTCTCCAGACTTCTCACTTCACTCAAACATCTCTCAAAGGCACCAACTCAAAATTTTGAAACTTGAGTTTAAAAAATGACGGGAATTTTGAGGGTGACAATAACTAGCTCTTTCTAGGGATGACTTGGGACAGAGGAACGAGGAAAGATCAAGAACCATAGAAAAACTCGGGAAAGTAGACCAGTGCCTTATCCATTGGGAAAATAGAGTCAAAGGTGAAGCAATACAGAAGACAACACACATGGAAGGGAAACAAACCAAAAAGGAAAAACAAACAAAACACCGCACACAGTATATACAAAAGGACTGCCTAATCACCTAGGACTTGAACAACTTCAAATATTTCCCACTATAAGGAAGTGGGAGAGAAGATCCATCCATATAATCCAAGTAGAAAGAATTTTCTCCAGCAAAGTGTCTGATTTTGAAAGGACCAAGCCAAAGAGAATCAAACTTACCATGGCTTCCTCAAGGTTCATGTCTTTTGTCCCATAGCAGAACAATGTCTCCCACTTGAAAATATCTAGGCCTAGCCTTCTTATCAAACAAAGCTTTCAACTTCAGTTGATGAGCTGAGATCCTATCAAAAACTTGCATCATGTCTTCTTCCAGAGAACATGATCCCTCTTTCAAGATACATGATCATCTTATCCAAGGCCTTCATTAAGTGTAAGGATGGCAATTCCACTCATTATCGGCGAGTTGAGCTTCAACACCATACACCACCTAGAATGGAGACATCCCAATTGCTCTTTTGGGTGTAATTCTATCTACCTAGACAACATCGTAGATTTTCTTGTGCCAATTCCTTCGAGAGTCATTGACAAGCTTCGAATGATGGATACCATATTCTTATTTGTTGATACTACTTGTCCATTCCCTTGAGGATAATAGTTTGAAGAATGAGCAAGGGAATTTCCATAACCATAGCAAAAATCCATCATCTCAGAAGAAGAAAAATTGGAAGAATTATCAGTCAAAATCTTGTTTGGTACCCCGAACCTTATCAAGATGTTCTCCTTGATGAAATTACACACCACCTCAGATGTAGTGCTTTTGATTGGAATAGCCTCTACTCACTTTGTGAAGTAATCTGTAGTAGTTAGTGCGTGAGTATGTCCAAGATTGGAAGGTGGGTTAAGAGTTTTAATGAAATACAATCCCGATTGTTGAAAAGGCTCATCAATCACTACTGGTTTGGGTGGTAAAGTGACCAACTAAGGTTTCCCAACAAAATTATGATAGGCTTCACACCTACCTACCCATATTGATGCATCTCTAAAAATGTAGGCCAATAATACCCTATACGAAGGATCTTATGGGAAGTGACAATAGAAGAGAAATGCCCTCCACAAGCCTAATCATGAAAATTTGAAAACAACTTATGTTTCTCTTTGTCCAGACATTTAAGGAATCTTCCATCTATGCCTCGCTTGAATAAAGCATTTTCCCATAATACATATTGTGCAGACCTTAGCTTAATAGCTCTCTTTTCCTTGGCACTCAAGTGGGATGGAAACTCTCCATAAGTGAGAAAATGTGCAATACTAATATACCATTCAACTATTGAACTAAGGAAGAGGACAACAAGAACATCAACTTCTTCTTTGGACAATTCGCATCATTCCTTTAGCAATAAGCTCACATAAGCATTTACCTCGAGCTATCTTAGTTGGCTTGATATCAAGGTCATATTCTTGGAATTTTTCTACCCAATTACCTCTCTTAGTTCCAAACTCCTGTTGTGTAAGAATAGACTTGATGGTTGTATCAGGTACAAGCACAACAGAGTGAGAATTAAGAATATAAAAACGAAAATTTTGGAAAGCTTTGACCACTACAAAAGTATGTTTCTCCATCATAGTATATTTCAATTCATGAGCTTTCTAAACATATCTCATGAAGGAAATTGGAAGTTCATGATCCTCAGAATTCCTCTGAGTCAAAGCACAACACCTAAGGTACTCTGTATAGCATAGCAATAGATGATAAAATCTTTGTTGAAATCAAGACATGCTAAGATGGGGGTTCTAGAAATGGATTTATTGATACCTTCAAATGGTTCTTTACCTTAAGAAGACCAACCAAAGGTTTTCTTTCCTTTCATCATGTGAGAAATTCTCATAGTTAGTTCTACAAAATCTGGAATGAATCTCCTTAGGGAATTTATCTTGCCAAAGAAAGAGTGAACACCCTTTTTACTTGTGGGGAGAGGAATATTCTAGATTGCTTGAACTCTTTATGGATCTATCTTGATCCATTATTTAGAAACAATATTCCCAAAACTTTCCTTCAATAACAAAAAGACATACTTTTTAGGATTGAGGGAAACTCCATGTTCTCTACGAATTTTTGAAGAACTATTTCTAGATGTTGAAGATGAAGCGCCTTGTTTTGAAAAAATAGTCAAATCATCAAGGTACACAACAATACACCTTCCCTTTAAGATGCTAAAATCTAAATCCATTTCCCTCTGAAAAGTGGCACCAACATTGATAAGACCAAATGGCATTCTCTTGTAGGAAAAGGTGCCCCAAGGGGTAGTAAAAGAAGTCTTGTGTTGATCTAGGGTATTGACTTCCACTTGATTGTATCCAGAGAATCCATCTAGCATAGACAACATCTCAGAGCCTGAGATAGCTTGCAAAACTTGATCCATCATGGGGAGTGGATAGTTGTCTTTTAGAGAGGCCTAATTCAAATTCCTGAAATCCACACAGATGTGAATCTCACCATTCTTTTTCCTGACATGCACAATGTTGGCAATCCAAGTTGAATGATGTATAGGGAAAATAATCTTGGCTTTTAGTAACTTTTGGATCTCTTGAAAAATAGTATCAACAACCTTAGGATTATACTGCCTTTGCTTCTTCTTGAAAGGTTTGATCCTAGGTCTCATAGGGATATAGTGTTGCATCTCCTTTGGTTAAAAAGCCTTAAGATCTTCATATGAATATGCAAGAACATCGACATAATTTTTTAATAGGTTTATTGCTTTATTTTTCTCTTCTTGAGTGCAAAATTTTCCAATATTCACCACTTGGGTTCATCATTTCTTCTAATATTGACCTTCTCATACTCAGCAGATTCTCAAGTCCTTTGAGAAGCTTCAGATTTGATGAACCTATCTTGTTTGTCAGACAAATCTTCTAGGCTCACCAATCCTTTAGCAATCTTGTTACCCTTCAACTTAATACAATCATCCTAATCCATCTCTTCCTTGATATCTTCCTCATTATAGGGCACATATTCTCTAGGTAGAGTTTCACTTCCTTCAAAATATAACTGATTGAAGTTATCTTTAAGCTCCAAGAAAGAGAACAAGTGTTGATCATCATTAAAGACCTTCCATTTTTTTGCATTATCTAGCACACTAGGCATATGAATCATTTCAATGGTGAATTTTTCTTGAGAGAAATCTAGATGAGGAATCAAAAATATTCTAAGACAGCTAGAGAATCAGCTCTAGTATTCTTTTCTCTTAGAACAACTTCAATTGAGAAAGCATCAAGGAATTCAATGGAATCCCAAACAAGATTTCTATAATGTTTCAATCTCCTATTCTTGACTTGGTAAATATCCCTTACCTGTTTCACAATCAACTCTGCATCACCACAAGCATAAAGATTATTTACTCCTATTTATTTTGCCATGCTCAACCCAAGGATGAGAGCCTCATATTCAGATGTATCATTTGTATTTTCAAAATGACGCTTGAAATAAAATGGATGAATCTTCCCTTCTGGAGATATTAACACCACACCAGCTCCAGAACCAGCTGAAGAACAACTTCCATCAAAATCCAAAGTCAAAATTCCATTGGGATCATGAATCACTCCCTTAGGAAGACTTGCCTCATCCTATGACATGATCATATAGTTTCCATGCCCTATATCTTCATATAGTATTTGTGCTTTTGGATCATCAGTCTTTTGCACAATATACTCAGTTTACTTTTCTGGTAATAACTTTCTTATTTTTCCATTGACTAGGATCAAAGCATGTGACCAGTCCATCTGAATTTCACCTCCTACCTCTCTTACATAAATTCCTACTCAGAAACATACCATATGAGGGAGGAATATCAGCTACCAAAATAGTGGCTAAGACCCTTTTCTCTAGAAAAACAACGAAGGATACTTGTGCATCTTTAATACTTCCAATCAAAGGCACTTCTCTACTCTCCATGGAATAGAAGGAACTAAAGGCATGTGTTAGATTCAGGCCCAAAGCATGAGCTACTTTTGCAGGAATTACATTGTCTAATGCTAACCCGAGTTTATGGCCAACTATGAGGAGAGTCACATAGAATGGTTCAATTTTCTCATTAGGGGAAGTGACTGCAGCCGCAAGGCTTGGTTGAGGTGAGGAGGAGGGAGTAGGAAAAATACCTTTAGAAGTATTCGATCAGGATTTGGATTTTGAATTGACAAAGTTTACCATTTTAGCAAAGGATTTTGGATGGGTTTGGTAAAACTCGCCTCTGAAATTTGGATTTTGGTCTTTTTGAGGTGATCAATGATATCAAAAGACCCAGAGGTGGATGGGGCATCACTACTAGGAATAGGAGAAACTTTTTATTTATCAACCTTAGGAATTGAAGGAAAATAATTTTTGGAAACAGAGGTAGAAGGAGGAAGATTAACATTACTCACCTTTTGTGTGGAGCTATTAGGAATAGGTGCTCCTCTTCTTGCAACCACTGGAATAGTTATAGAAAACTCCTTGTATTTCTTAGCAAGGTCGCATGAATTTTTCTTTTCTATTCATTTTCTCCTATGTCATAACAACATATGACTCATTATTAATCTCTTCCACACTTTAATAATATTCAACTTCATCATCCATACCTTTAGTGGTAAGGAAATGAACTTGAGATCCACCAAGTTCTTCTAGTTCTTCATCAACCTCTTCTTCTGGGTCTTCAAAGTCTTCATTAAACTCCTCATCATCAGGTTCTTGAACTTCACAAGTTACATTGACTGGAACCTTGATAGGTGGGCCTTCAATAGCCAATTTATTCTGAGAAGGAGGTAACCAGTTCCTAGGCTGAAAATTCCTTCTTGGAATATCTTGATAAGGAGTATGTTGAGCCAAATTATTTTTGATGGCAATGAGATCATTTTCCAACTTCTACACTAACTGATCTGAATTGGCTCCAGGAGAGGAAGAGGAAGATGCTTTAGAATTGTAGGGTTCTATTTTCAATTTATAAGACATGATTAAATCATCCTCAACCTCGATAGCTAAACATTGATCAACATCAAGAATTGCAAGGTTAGCTCTCCTTGGTGCATAGATTACTTCAGGTAACTGAGCATTGAGGAAGAAGTATTTTTGGATTTGATCTATAGGACGAGTATTCTATGGAATTTTATGAATGAGCTTGTTGAATTTGGCCACAAATTCTCTCATGAGCTCATGTGGTTCCTTCTTGATATGAGAAATTTGAGCCAAGACAACATGTAAATCTTCAGAAGGTTTGAAATGTTGTACAAACTAAGTTTTCAAGGTGGTCCAATCAATAATTGACCCAGCAGGAAGATGATAGAACCAATCAACAGCATTATCCTATAATGTTTCTACAAAGAGCCTGACAAAAATGTCTTCATGCTCAATCCCAAGAATCCCACATGCAATGCTGAAGGCTGCAATGTGTTCATCTGGGTGTACCTTCCCATCACCTTGGAATTTAGGAAAACCTTTCCTACTACTCCTGGGTAACTCATGCAATGGTTGAGGAAGAGAAAGAGGCCCAATCCGTTGTCCCCAAGGCAAGAGGTGCTGCCATCTGTGGGAAGATTGTCTGAAGGGGAACTAAAACACCAGAAAGTATCAAAGCAAGAAGATTAGGGCTGAGTTGTTCTAGAGTAATGCTATTCTTGGAGTTTCTATATTTAACAGGAGGTGTGCTTACAGAATGAGTTCCTTTGTTCCTTCTTATTGGAAGAAGAGAGAATTTTTGTTGCTCCAGAACTTGAAAATGAGAATCTTCAACCCCGAGAGCTTTCTTCCCATGTGTATATCGTAGAGTCGTCAGATCAAAAATGATATTGAATTTGTTCTTTTGAAAGGGATACAATTGAAATGAAATCCCCAGTAGAGTCACCAAAAACTGTTGGGTTTTAAAATGGTACTTTAACAAAACCACAGTCAGGGGACATCAAGTCCCTCCTCTTTATGTGAGAGGTTCCCTTATTGAAAGCAAAGCAGCAAAGCTTATATACAAATGTACAACTTTCATCTTGAGGCTGGACATCTGACATCTTGAAATGCTTTTTTACCAAAATAGCTTATCAATACAAATGAATGGAAGAAACTGAAGAAAGGAAAGAGTATAATATAACAATACTTTTAGGAAATATAGATAAGAGTATAACCTTATACATAATGAGAAAAGGTGATACAGAACATAATCATTCACATTCATAGCATAAGACACCATTCCATAGAAACAAAGTTCTAGAAATCATATCAATAAGAACACAAAGTTTCTTATTAAAGAAGATAAATGATCCACATATTTCAAGTAAGCAAGAAGAGACAAAAGATGAAGATAGAGAGAAAGGGGAAATTATTCTGTATTGATTGCTTTCAATTCTAATTACACTTCTAAGTATCATAGTCCAACATTTGCAATGAGCCAAGATCTTGCATTTATAGATGAAGCGAAGAGAGGACAAGAAGATAAAGAAGAAAATCTAATTTGGAAGCTCAACCACCAACCATCAATGCCCCTATAAATCCACCTACAATCTATCAAATTTGGTTCTGCATGTCTTTGGCGTGCTGAAGAAGGAAGGATGGAAGATCATATTAGATCTGGGTAGTTGAAGAAATTAGATCCCGTATTAATGGCTTGAAAGACGTTTTCCAGATTTCAACCATCAAATCCTACTAAAAACAATATTTTATGCTTCCATGGCATAGAGGAGACCAATATATTTCCAACAGTATAAAATTTGTTGAATTTCGAGCACTGGAGTGAAAGTTATGCTCATTTGAATATTTGAATCGAATCCGTACAAAAATGGTGAAAATTCAATTTTTACAAAACGGACCCGCAGGCTTGAAAATGTAATTACGCCTCTAGCGCAAAATATACAAAGTGCAAAATTTCCTCGTAGCCCCACAACTTCAAATTTGATATAGGTCTGAAACTGGCTTTACCTGAGTGGTAACGGAGTCGTGACTCACTTTATAATTTTACTTCTTTTGGAAACAAGGCTCAAAATCTCAAAGTTCTTCGTTGACCCACCTCTCCACTTTGACTTTTCAACGTATATTCATTACTTGGCTTTGGTGTGGTTATGTCTTATTTAGTAACTTTATTTGTTTTGGGAATAAATCCAAAATTCCCAAAAGGGTCCGACGATCCGCCTCACAGCTTTGACTTTTGATGTAGGCTTGATATTTGACTTTTTCCCATGGCATGAGCGGGGCCGTGGTTTACTTTATCACTTCATGCCTTTTATGGAAACAAAGCCAAAATTCTTAAAGTGTCCCAACAACCCACCTCTCTACTTTGACTTTTGGTGCGGGCTCAACATTTGACTTTATCCCTTGGCATGAGCGGGGCAACTTTTGGATTCGCCTCTTGAAAGAGCGTCGAAGAGACACATGGCTCCTTCCACGGATTTTTTATGTTTCTTTTTGTTTTGGCTAAGTCTCTTTTTGTTTGGCGGGGCCATATGTCTAACCCTAGACACGTGGAGGCTCAACGCACATTTGGGACCTGCCTCCGGATTTTGCCTTTGAAGTTGCGCCGAGATGACATGTGGAGGCTTCCGTAAACCCTTCTATACTTAGCTGATTCAACGGCTGGCTCTATCCCTTCTTTGACTCCGAGACACGTGGAAATCTGGTTCTTGTTTGGGGGACCACCTTTGGCTTTGACCCTTAAAGGTGCACCATTGCAACACATGGAGACTTCCGCCAATTATTTTATACTTAGCCGATTCGGGCCTACTACCCATTTGACTTTTGTTGGACCATAGACACATGGAGGATTAACGCTAGTTCAAGGTCTCTCTTTGGGCCGTGCCTTTGAAGTTGTGTCGATGAGGCATGTGGAGAGCTAGCGCATGTTTAGGGTCTGTCCCTTAGGTCTCACTTATGAAGTGACGCTAATGAGGCACGTGGAGGCTTCCGCCACCCTCTTATACTTAGTCGATTAAAAGGATAGCTTTATCTTTTCAGAATCTTACCACGTGGAGGGCCTGCACACGTTTGGGGTCTCCGCTTTTGTGCACCATATCAAAAGTGTGTTGAAGAGACACATGACACCTTCTGGTCTTCTATACTTAGCTGATTTGGGCCTCGATTGAACACTGTCTTTCTCCATTTTGACTTTCGATGCGGGCTTAACATTTGAATTTTTCCCTTTTGGAAACAAAGATAAATTTCCAAAGTTCTCTCGATGATCCACCTTCCCACCTTAGCTCGATTTGACCAATCAGGATCCTTTTCGGGGCCACAGAGCCAATTTGACACTTTTGCAAAAATAACAAAAAATGATAAGTTCGCAAATAAATTTGCCACGCCACATCCAATCAGAGATGTCCATGTACTCATGGATGTTGGGGCCAAAAATTGACAGGGAAGATACACTGTCATTCATGACTATAGAAAAAAAAACAAAGGAGGGGAAGCTCCACCATTTACGCCCAAAAAACAAATTGCTCCTCGTGGAAAGAAGAACTGTAAACAATACCAGGCTTGATGCGATCCATGACCATAGAAAAATGATTTGACAGTTTCATTCAAATGGAGGAAACAATTTTCAAGCATCCAGATGGGAACCACGCAGACTGCAACATTCTAATTTAACAGGGTGAGATTAAAAATGAGCACCCACTTCTTCAAAGCACGAATTTTTCTCTCTCCATACTTCTCACTCTTCTCAAACATCTCTCAAAGGCACCAACTCAAAATTTTGGAAATTTGACTTTAAAAAATGATGGGAATTTTGAGGGTGACAATAGATAACTAGTTTGATCTCTTTTTCGGCACACTTGGTGGATTAAGACAATTTGGAATCATGTAATGCCTAAAATTTGACACACAAATACAACAATAAAAATACCGAAATAATTTTTTTACTTCCATTGCTTGATACATGACAACACAAGGGATCGTTTAGGACAACACATGAGACACTTGCACAAACATTATCCACATAGATAACATGAAAAATACATGATGCACATGAAGGACACATTGCCCAAAAGACAAGACATGACATACTAATTCAACTCAAGATGACTCCGTATAGGCACCATCCATGACACAACACTTTCCCGGTTTACATATTTATTATAGTCATATTTCGTTATTGACCTTAATTATTTGAAAATCACTTATCATGCAGTCCTTCATTCTTATTTAAACTAGACTACATTATCTTTATCTTGCTTAACATTTTACTTGTAATGATTTCCATCTATTTTTTTGTTTTCTTATTGCAAAAGAATGATGTAGACTGGTTAGTGAAAGGAATATATGTACACACATGAGGCTACTAGTGTTTGTTCTAAGGATTTTTTCTAAGTTGTATGTTTTTTTTGTTTTGTAATTTATCTCAATTACAACAAGGGAGGTTCAATTGAAACCAAGGAATTTTATTAGTTAAAGAGTAAATAGATTATATGTCCTTTTAATATTAGAATTTAATTACCAAGATTACTCTATTTTTTTTTAAGTTATTACAACTAAACATATATTCTAACTACTTCAGTAAAATACTTAGTCATCAAGATCCTAGGGAGTATGATTTCATACTCAACCAATTTTTGATTATTCATGGGAAATTTAAGTATTAGATGCGTATTACAAGGTGATATGTAATTATAATTTTACACCACCTATGATCTTCTAGTGATTATCCTTCTCACTGGATAATATATAATAATGTGTGATTCATCTTAGTTCTCATAAGAGGTCTACATTTAACTAATTCTTGTTACCATCGAAGAGGAGCCTACACCATACCAATAGGATAAACTAGAGAGAACAATTATGCTTACCCCACAACTTATGCTCAACTAGAAACAATCCTGCGAAGATAACACCCTTTTTGTGAAGAGAAAGGGGTTCAAACTCACAAGTTTCATACATAGGTATCTCATGACATGGATTCTACTCATGTCCCAAACCCTCATTTCATAAGTACATAACATGCTTAAAGCTAAGTCTATGGGATTAATCATGAGATTTAATTTCCATTAGGTTCAACACCTCATTAGGAAAAGGTCTATAGATGTATACTAGATATGAGATTTTTCAAGAAAAATACAAAGGCACAATCCATCATCATGATATTCTATCAAATCATGACACTAGAGAGAAGAACTATTATTTGGTAAACACTAACATGCATACTAAGGATGGTCATGGTCGGAGTGGGGATCATTCAATCTAGAAGGAAATATCAAGTTGTTCTCAACCGTATAGTGCCAAAGCTCATCTACTAGTCATGCAATAATCAAGGAAAGATGAAGAATTAAAGGTGTTTAAAGAACAATTCCATTTTAATTTATAAAGAGATACTTCTTCCTTCCATTCATGATGTAAGTTTCACAACATAGCTATAAATGAAATCAAGAAGAGAATTAAATAATATTTGGATAACTCTTAAAACTCGATAAAAATAACAATTACAAGTTTATTTAAACTTCATGCACGATAAGGACAATATTTTATTTGAAAGTAATAGAAAGATGAAAATTTACTATAAACATATCAATACATTTTTTCATCATCATATATAAATTACAAAAATAGATGATTAATTACAACCACACTTGTTTACCATCTTATTTGTACCCTACAAAACTATTTGAGCATGAGTTAGTGAAAATTGTTGGGATGAAATCCATCTAAATCGATATAATTATCATTTATTAATTGTCCATTTGCATAATAACAATAATGCACATTAAAAAGAGAGGGTTAGGTACATATATTATTTTCATTTCATTTCATTTCTTATCAAAGGGGAGAGAGAAAGAGATAGGGAAGAGAGAATCGAGAGAAACACTATTTTTCCAAAAGTGGCATTTCACACAACAAGACATAAGAGAGAGTTTCATATAGTTAATTATAAGTTTCAATAAGTTTTCTAGACAATTTATTGTCTTAACTAAGGTCATACGTCCTTATTTTACATTTTCCTACTAGTTGTGAAATCGTCTAATTTTGGCTTAGAGGCTAAGGAACCATGTTCAAAAAATTTCTTCCGATTGGTAAAAGTATAACGATTAAGTTCATTCGTGTACTTCTATATAATAGAAATCTATAGGATCTGAGAAATTAGAACTTGGAAACATTTTACCATTTGCGGCTAGTTTTCCGAGGCCATCGGTCATAATTGGCCTAGTTGCAAAATGACCCCAATTTTAGCTCGAGGGATTATAAAACCACGTCCAAAACTGATGTTCGATGGATGAATGCGCAACGGAAAATTTCCTACAATTTCTCCTATATATGGATAATTCACCAAATTCGATGGAACTGAGCACTAGAAAATGAGTGACAAATGGCGAAGAGTTTTCCAAAGCCACCGGTTGTAATTGTTCCAGTTTGACCTAGTCAAACTACAAACCAGGGCGTCTGATACCCTTTGCCAAACTTGTTAGAATTTTTTTCCCCAAAATGAATGTTGTAAACAATTGTCTAGTAGAAATACTAGAGGTTTGCGAAGCCTAAAAAGCATTCCTTCACTCAGGGTCCAAAGGGTGAGACAAAACAAAAAACCAATTTTTTTAGTTTTAATAGCAAAATGGGATAACATGGCTCCTAGAGAGGCGGGAAAAAACAAAAAATAGTCAAATGAGGTCGATTTAAAGCTTGATCCAACTCTCCACATAGCAAGGGACACAAGTGAAACTTAACATCTCTTTTTCGGGTTTTAAAAGGTCATCTTATGGGTACCTGAATATTTTATTTTTTTTTCTAATTTTGCAAGGTAGACAAAATGGTTGTTTTAGTTGATGATTCATCTAACTCGCGCTTCAATCTTGGTTGATACAAGAACCTAATTACGATACACTTTTTTAGCAATGCATAAGGTTTTGGTAGCAACACATTTGATGGAAAAATTTCAAATCAGTAACATAAATCCAAAGGTGGAGTTTTATTATTTCGCACTAATAATCGGTTAAAGTATCCAATTGTTTAAGTATCTAATGGTTTGATATTTCTATTATATTGTAAATGAATAACCAAATTATATAAAAATTATAAAAGATGAAGGTAAGGAGACCATGGTAATTTGGAAATACTAGCATCTGCAGTATATGGCGGATTCACTGCATTCCACAAGGTGTTAAGCTTGTCTTTTAACATTCCGTCAAATAGTTCGTGAGCATTCAAAAACTCCCCATTTGTAATTTGTTTGAAAGTATGTAAATACGCTTCAATAAAAACAAATTGTGCATATCCCAAAAGTGAAGCATTCTGTGAGTCTACATTTGTCTAAGGAATTTGTCAAATAGTGCACATGCTACGTGCATTTGCTAATTTATGATGCATACCATTTTGAATAACCCACAAAAATACTTGTGATAGCTGACTTTTGCTCTCGCTTCTACTTGAAATTATGGTTCATATCATCAATTTACCTTTCCATCCTATTGCTCCTGACGGTCTAAACTTACTTCTAATATTAATGAAGTGGGTATAGGCCAAAGGGGTAGACAATCCTACTCAGTGGCCTTTTAGTTAAGGATTCGCTGGAGATAAAATGCATATTAATCAAAGATTACGGGAGCACTACAAAAACACTATTTTTGACATCTGAAAGGGCATTCTCTCAAATTTGAGAGAAAATATTTTATGAAAAATCCAAGATAACATGTTTCATACCCAATATCTATATTTTAAAATTCCCTTCTGATTAAAGTTTACTACAAAATTAACTGTATATATTTTGTCTAGTACCTTCAAATAACATTTTACTAATGAACAAAATATGCTTACAAGAATCCTCTTCATTCCTTGATCGTCAACCCTCACACCTTTGGCCTATATCCCATTACATCTTGTAGCACATATTTTGTTCTCTAACAGGCCTACCACTCTAATCGCCTTTCATCATGGGATTAAAATGCAACTTTGGGCGGTTACCCACCATCAAATTCCTTGATACCTTGCAGTTCAAGCATGATGTGAGATACAAGTGTTGAATATGAATCTTCATTGTGAGCAGGGTGAGGTTTTTTAATCAATGTTATGGAAGAACCCAATGTCAATCCACAAGGAAGAAGCATAAGGCATAAATAATTTTCAACTTCCTCGCTAGATAAGGATATTGAATGCAGACAATATTATACTAATCCATTATCCTTGTCTGCATTGCTTTGATTTCATTGCAATACCGTTACTTCTTCTTTCTTTCCATGCTTTCAAACCAATGGCCCTAGCATCATTTTCTAGTCTTTGTATTTAGACATGTCCTTTGTTTTATTCATTTGATCAAGAATGGAACCATAAATTTGAACATATTTAATCTTAATAACATCCTTAATATTTTCCTTCTTCTTCTACATAAAACAAGCCAATAGTGAACCTTGACCCTTTTCCCCCAAAGATAAATGAAATTACTTCAATACGAGATACATATATAGATTTATCAATTTGCATAAAGTAAACTAGCAATCACACATGAGGTGTGCGATGTTAACGCCGAAAGTGAATTACGGGTGAAAAGAGAAGGAAAGTGAAACATACAACAAAGTAATATGATATTTCTAATTAGAGAATGAAAAATAGAATGAAGTAGTGGAAACATGAGTAGTGGAAAAGATTTGGATTGGACAAAGGTGGTGAAGCTTGAAAGGGAAGGGCTGACGGGGATTAAGAGGGGAGTGTTAAGGACATGGAGCGAGGACATGATCCCTCTTGTATGTGTTACTGTAAACGTGGTGTTAAGGACTTTATGGCATAACGAATGAATGAAAAGTGGTGAAATCCGAAGGGCGGATAAGGAGGGAACTCTTGATATAGTTGTGAACGTAA
The DNA here is from genome assembly GCA_018340775.1 of Taxus wallichiana var. yunnanensis. NCBI lineage: Eukaryota > Viridiplantae > Streptophyta > Pinopsida > Cupressales > Taxaceae > Taxus > Taxus wallichiana. Next base: position 130,026,584 of record CM031236.1, on the reverse strand, counting down.
GCCCCTGTATTTCCGTGCCCGAATGTCAATAGTGGCTCTCTACAAAGTAAGCCCTTGATATTTGTGGATTGAAAATTCCCAAGCCATTTTAAGTGGTAATTGCCTTCGGTCACCTATGGAAATTCAGTTTCTTAATCGATAACCAACCTTTCTCGTAGACAACATTATGAAATGCATAATGCAGTGCACCCAATCCTTTTACTACATATTCATGTTGTTACTTGTAGTTTCTATTCTTTAAGGGAGGATTGTGGGAAGAGTAATTATGTATTAAGCTATGCCCAGTTCCAGGCTCATATGCATAGCCTTCTGTATCATAATTTTTAAACAGTTTCTTCCCTTTTTTTCTTTTTAGATTTTCTTGAATGTTTTTGATGCTCCCGCCAATGGTAACCCACCATCATAGAATTGCCAAAATACTTCATTTTCTATCTCTTCAATTCCACTTTGTGGATTTCCTTTCTCTACTTGCATGCGGCTTGAATCAAATGAAGTCGATGACATCGTCAGAAAAAAATGTACGTGGAACAAAGGCCAACACTGAGAATGGGAAAAATTAAGGGGCATGATTGATAAGGAAGAGGTTTATTAGACGCAAATAAAATCTTTTGTAGTAATTGTTCACTCGTGAATGCAAATTTTACACGTTTAAACAGGTTATATCTCTTAAAAATCTACAACACTTGGAGAAAGTGGGCCTTGTCATGTAAACATCTATATTGATTGTGTTCGATCGTGAACGAAGAGTTAAGTTTTTAAACTCGATTCATTTACTTCCACAAAATTTATCAAAGGACTAATCCAAATTAAATCTAAATCTATGTTAGTTTTTTATGAGGCTTGTTTATTGTGGCCTTCTTATATCATGTTTGACACCCAACATGCCTCTCATGTTGTTCTGGTGACTTGAATATACATTATGACACATCACAACATGGCACACAAATTGTTGCAAGGACCCCCACACTGTTCACCACCCAAAATTGGTGCCAGTTATCTAAATCTTCTTAAACCGTGTATTGCTTTGTTGACGGACAGTTTGTTTGGTGTGAACTAAATTTTGAACAACTCTGATTTTTTCATGATCGATGTCCTCATCTTCCACTTCTTCTCATCTGAACTTCTCTCTAACATGCGTCACAGGCCCCCCCCCCCAACCCACTTGTGAATCACCTTTAGTGTAAAATGGGAAAACTCCAAAAGGTTCAAAGTCTGAGACCCAGTCGAGACCGAGGCAGAAAGCCTTCCTGTTAAACTTTGTAGCCCCTCTTTTCGAGGAAATTTTAGGTAATTATAGGAACATTTGTAACAATGTTATGTCTTCTAATAATACCTTGGCTCATCTCTTAATAATTTTACTTTGACTGTCCTTTTCTACTTCAATTCTTCACCTCTCTCAATCTACGATAGGCGGACTTTATTGCATTTCCATGATCTCGTATGGATTATAAAACTGTGTTAATGTTTCTCCACAATCTTAGGGTTCCTCTCTATATATTAGTGTAATGAGCAGGGTTCACTCGATCTAAAGCTGTAAAGGTGTACTCTTGTAATGACCCTCGATGTCAAAAAATTTGAATTGTGTGACATGTAATTTGGTACATATGAAGATGAAGACATGAATAAAATGTTACCACAAAGATGGTGGAAATTAAATGCTTGCATGTCTATGGTTTCAAGTCCATCTATCAGAAGACATTTTCTTTGGTACGTAAAATGAAGACTTGAAGAAAAAATTGGAATTTCCAAGTTCTATTAAATCGAGCGTAATAAAAACATGAAAACAATATCGATTAATGAATTATTCAATATATAATATACAAATCATTATATATGTTATTATATTAATATATACAAATATAATTTGATATATATATTGAAGAAATAAATAATTACAAAATATTACAAAACATGATGTACTAAAATTTTAGGGTTTTGTTGTTTCATCTATTTAACGATTGCCCGCAATGAAAAACATTTACAACAAATTAATCCCACCCATCCACATTTGAGGTTGTCGAGGTGTTCCCTAACCATTTCTGTGGTGATTGGTTTGGCTGCCCGCAATGAAAAACATTTACAACAAATTGAAATTTTTAACATTAATTGCAAGACGGGTGTATTGAGGGTCACACCATTTATAGCAGGGAATTGTGTTTCTAGTCTTCCTTCCTCCAAGTGGAAAAGGAAAACATGTACGCATTTTATCAAATAATAAATGAAGTAAATTCCATGAAAAATAATACATTTAATCTTTCTTGTCGAAAGAGTCTTTGCAAGAAATCTAAAAGATATAATAACCTGAAGTATATAATAAATCAATAACCTTTCATTTGTTTAAAACCTCTCAACAAGATACATTTGTGCAAATTTCCCCATATACAACACCCCAACATGTATAATAATAAGTTATAAAATGTGTATTAACATGTTTCTCAAATGGACAAAAGTAAACTTTTTTTCTCTTTATTAGTTTTCAGTTTAAGTAACTTAAGGAAACGTATATAAAAGGATCATTCAGCAGGGATGAAGTACTATTCTGGTATATATTCCTGCAATTACAAAAAGTCTCCATAAGAAATGATCATACAAGGTTGTTGAGAACTCTGAGCCATGATAATAGGCCTTATAGCTAGTTCACAAGAGGTTTCGATTTGAAGTGGATAGCAAATGTTGTCATCAAGTACACATCTCACCAATTGAATATTTGTGGATGTTATAACTACCTCTTTTTATTAGAGAATCATGCCTTTTAACAACTACAAAAATTGATTAATATTTGTAAAATAAATGGAAAGAAAACCTCCTAGTGGTTTCTTTCTTTTAAGGAGTCCTTATATGTCACATTAAATGTTTCCCTAAAATAGTTGATTTGTAGAGAAAAAAAAAAAGTATTACACCTTCCAAAGAATATAATTTCAAAATATTTTGTTAGATTTTAGTAAATTTAGTAGGATATATGAGGAATTTATGCAGGTTGTAAATAAAAAGCATTAAACTGTTTTAATTTATAATTTTATGACATCGTGTAGTGTCATACATCTAACATAAATATGAATAAAAACCAAAATAAGAACTTAAAATGTTATCACAAATCTGATTCAAAAACATACTTAAAACGAGTGTAGTATATTAATATGTTTAGTTTAAATTTTAGAAAACCATGTTTTCACGCAAACTACAACCCTTAGCCAAAAAGAAAAAGACCAAAACCTAGAATCGAAAACGTCGAACTTGGTCTTGTTATGGTGGATAGCTTCCTGCTGATTCTTATTCATTAATTATGGCGCCAAATTCATCAAATTCCCGTGTTTTTTCTCTAGATGATATGAAATGCTACAAGAAAAAAATTAGCCAAAACATTGGACAAGGCGACATTGGGTTGGTTTTCAGGGTAAATTACCACATGAAAAGAAAATAGCCATCAAAGTTCTACTTATTCTGAAAACAGGGAATTGCACAGTTCTCAAACAAGGTACTGCTAAATCACCATTCTGGGTTTCACTTTTGAAAAGATTTCTAAGCTGTCATTTTATCAACAAGAATGGTCTTGTCGTAAAGTCACAAATTAACATGATTAAATTTGATACTAAAATGCGCATAAATATTTAAGTCGTTTTATCAGTTTTATGCCATACACCACAGTCTTGACACCCAACACGCAGCCAACGAGCCAGTCATGAAATTTTCACTTATCTCCTTTTAACCTTCACATGACAAACTGCCACAAAAATTATTTGTAAGAGCTCCTCCAAAGATGGATGCTTCAAAAACTTCTCATACACTATTGTCAAATAAGTGAAAACATTCTTTTACAGAGGAAAATATTAAATTCTTTCAGCTGAAATACAATGTCAGGATACATCCAAAATGTAATTACCACTTTCTAAATCTTAATCAGTAATCTCCTTGATGATAAGGACTCGCATCAGATTATATTACAGTCGAATACATTATTATTGTATGAACAAAGACTCATTTTAGCCACAATGTAGGGCATCTTCCTTGTCAAGCGAAATGTTAATAGAGCAAAGCATATAGCTCAAAAAATCACATGAATGTACAATGATCTTATAACTGGGCATGCCCACTACTATCTCTTAAATTAAACATAAGCGCTGTAATTTCATTTAGTAACTCCTGCACAAAATATTTTTGAATAACTAGCCCGCCAACCTATCAGCAACAAGGGACTCAAACCATAAACAAATATCTCAAGTCTTCTTTTAGGGTAGGAGATATTTGGGTACCTGTTTCATAAATGAGGGCAGGTTTATTTAACCCATAATGGTACTGATTGAAGGATGGCTCAAGCACTTTTTATTGTAGTTACCACAGAGTTCTATTTATTTTAGTTGTGAGTGCAGGCTGCACTTGCTGCCACCATCCAATCACTACTAAATTACACCATTAACTTGGGTTTCAGTGTGGTTGACACATTGGATTTCAAACAAAGTGCTTGTATCATTATGAAAGGAAAAGACAATTATGAAAGGCTACAAGTATGTGAAAGATCATGGATGAGGGTGCCCACACTCTGTGCATTAAAGTTACACTTCCGCTAATGATATGGTCCTCTAACATGCCAAGCCTCCCATTATTTCCACCATACTCTACGCCATTCTCTTATATATTTATAAATATATATCGATTTTATTATATTAAATTTGTTAATTTTTATTCTTATTTTATTTTTTTAATTTTAATTTCATACTTTTCCTTCCTTATTTTTACTTAATTATTCGTTTAATATCACGATTATTCTAGTATTGAGGAACGATTGTGATCATGAGTATGATGTTTGCCATCAAATGAAATAAAATCTGAGCTCCCACGAACACATTCGATAACACAGAGACAAGAGGGGTATTGCACAAGTAGTTACCCCTTTCTTGGCGGCATATCATGACTTGGGCAATTACATTCCCCTCCCCTTATAAAATTATCATCCTCAATGCGGAACAAAAGCGAGGCTACAAGATTACTTACGCTAAGAAGTCAATAACAACAACACTTGTCAAGGGTAATGAATTCTGCTGGCAAAATGTGACACACGAGGTTTAAGAAAAGTTTTGACAATTTCTTAATGTTCTGTGAAGATTGGTAGTTCCATTTTATAGTATTACTTAGTTAGTATGTTCCTTTCAAAGTATATTTAAAACTCAAGGTCTTAATATTTAATTGTTTAATATTTTAGTTTATTTATTTTTGTGGGTTCCCAATAGTAACTAACATCAAGATGTCGTAGAAAACCCAAACACAACACTAACAACCCATGAGTCATCTTGCTACACAATTTCATGACTGTAGCTAAACACAAGACTACCAACCCAACTATGAGGAGACAATACATAGTCCACACAACATAGTACTCAACACACACCTACTCCCCACACAATAGTATTTGTAAGATAAGCCTACTATAACCACAAATAATTCCAAAAGTACATATACAAAGGTTTTACATAACTCAAAACCATAACATAAACTACATAATGTCAAAATTGAATCAACATCATACCATCAATGAGGAACATCAATCCTCAAGATCACAAAACATAACCACACTCACATGAGTACTCACGAATCATAAACACAACTCCATATACCTCTCAAAGCATCACAAAAATCCATATACCTCCAAAAGAATCACAAAACAAGTACATATACCTCCTAAAACATCACAAAAAAATCCATATACCTCCCAAAGAATCACAAAACAACTCCATATATCTCCCAAAACCAATACATATGCCTCCCAATAAAGAAAGAATCATAATGCCAAAACTAAGATGGGTCACTCACCATAGAGCCCCGTCACCTTATTTCTCCATATCGGGTCACTCAACCATAGAGCCCCATCTCCTTATTTCTCCATATCGGGTCACTCAACCATAGATCCCCATCTCCTTATTTCTCCATATCGGGTCACTCAACCATAGAGCCTCATCTTCTTATTTCTCTATTTAATGAGGTCGGGTCACCTTATTTCTCTAAGCACATAGAGCCTTATCACCTCCACCCAAGTGGCATAATAACATGTAGTTCAATACTACACAACCCTATGACCCCCTTAGGGTGTACCCCCATACAACGAAGCAGGTCCATAGGTCCAACCACTCCATGGTGAATCCCATGACCCTAATCCAACACATAATGACATTAGAACCAACATAAAAATCCATTTCAAATGCCAAGTGGAAAAAATCCCAAGCCTCGAGGCTAGGCTAGAAAACTTTTAAACTTGAAAAGAAATTTTCAAACTAAGAAAAACAAATGGATAAATAGCCACAATAATGCAAAGGCCTTTGGTAAGCAAAAATCAAATTATATGCCAAAAATTTAAGAATACATCAATCAAAAAAACTACTGGTTCTTTCAAGAAAAGAGAAGAATGTCAATTACAAATAAAATATGAACATAGAAATATCACATTACGATCACTATGTGGCCTTTATTTGGCCACCAAAGGGGTACTCATCGAAGTTTTCGACACTCGGATATCGAGCCCGAGCTTACTATATATATATATATATATATATATATATATATATATATATATATAACTTGAGAATAATCATACCTCCATATATCTCCGAATCACACATACGAGGATCCACATAGTCAATATCACATAGGATTGTTCGATGGAAAAACCACATAGGAAAGAGAAGGGACTCTATTTTGCATAAGTTGAGCCTAATATGGTGCGATTCCAAAATATATTGAGCAAACTCGAAGTATACTAAACAGATAGAAGTGGTTTTCAATCTACATGAGACTCCACTTCCTAACTCGTTCTCGGCTCAAGGTTATGAAAACATGGTCCACGCCTCTTCTCTCCACACATACACTCTTAATGATTGCTTCCCTTAGGTCATTTAGTGTAAGGTACAAAACATAGCACATAACTACATTACTTACACAATGTTGTTTACAAACAATAACTATAACGTCCTTACACCTAGTGAAATTACAAGGTATAACACAACAATGTTCCAAAACTTACAACACACAACATTTCCACACAATGCACCAAACGTGCAAGTACCATACAACAAGTAATGAGGTATATGATCACCGCATGCCCCTAATTCATTTTACATACATTTTATCACATAACACATAAATACATAAGTATGACAAATATAGTGATTACTGCCAATACATTGTAATGTCCCCTTTCTGTAGTGTCCCCTTTTTCCTACGCCAAATGGCCCAAGGGCCAAGTCGGGTCCAAAACGTGGTCAGACCTAGGGGGGCTATGGATGTTGGAAGATTTTGGGAAGGCGCCCCATGGTTTTAATATCCTGTTTATGCGTTTGGGGTCACTTTTGGACATGGCGACTCAAAAAGGAAAAAAAGTAACTATAAGTTGTTTTTTATGTTAGTGGCCTCTCCATGAAATGAAATGCACCTAGGATTATGGGGCTCATTTGCCAAGGAAACATGTATAAGGAGATGGGGAAGGAAGAAAAAGGACCTTTTTTGCATACTTTTAGCCTCTTCTCGTAGCAATAGCTACATTTACTGGCTACCAGGAGTCAAATCCTACAGGACCCTAACTTCGATATGGTGAGAGACCCATCCCTAGCCTAGCATGTCATTCTTCTTTTCAGTAGGAGAGATATACCGAAGTCCATCATTTTGGAACCGCTTTTCTATGGGTCGTACACAGAGATATTTCTAGAGGGTTCGAGAGGAAGAGTTTTGAGGATTTTTGGTGGCTTTTGGGGAAGATAATCGGAGGGACTCTGAGATCGACTCACGACATCCATCTCGGGCTAGGCGCCGCAAAGACATTAAAGGTGCCTCCTCATTTTCCTAACCCCATTCCAAATGAGGTGACTTGCAACCTTTATTCGGGGTTTATCTAGCCGCTCATTTCAAATATGAAGGTGGAAATGTTATTTCTGTATCTTATTATTTTCATTTCCAAAGACCCTTATTTTTGCTCTTCAGTATTAGGAGAGGCTCATGAACCTCCGAAGTTTTCCAGCGCTTCTAGGCACACCGTGATTTTTTGGCAGCATTTTTAATTTATGTAAAAATCCAAAAACAAGTTATTATGTCCTTTATAATAATATCAAGCTCTCTTTAAATTTTCAAGTATTTCAGTGGACATTTTGGCAAATATTAAGTTTCTTTAGTTCAAGTCCCAACTATAAAAATCTGCATAAATTGATATTTTACTTTGTTGCATTTTTCATATATTTTGTGCATTTTTAAGTGGATCCACAAGTGATATTTTAGTGGTATCGAGCATCTGTTTCTCCAACCTATTGGGATTGAAAGATGGTGGGACGTAGAGATGCGGAGGTCATAGGGGTAGAGCTGATGAAGTAATTATTCACCAACATGGTAAAGCAATGGTGGAGACTCGCCCAATCTCTATTTGAGCTAGATCACTTTGGGAGGTTAAAGATAGGACACGTCTGATACTCATGTGGAAAGAGGAGAAAATAGCAACATGGGGACAATATGGTCAAAGATGTGAGGGTGGACATTTCTTGAAGGAATCGAGAGGAAATTTCACGAGAAATCACGCTGACAGTGGGATGTTGTAGATGAGGAGTCTTGTTGCCAAAAGGTACCATACTTTAGACATGTCTTTCACTTTGACATGACAGGTTATTCCAGAATATTACAAAATGCAGGATTGCAGTAGTAGGCTGCCTGGGAGAGATTACTGTGCACATGTACCATAGATCTGCAAAGGAGGTTGAGGATAGATTTCTATTCCACATTTGGCTGGTTCAAAGAAGTGTGTAATGCACATTGGGCTATTCAGTGTAGGGGTTCAAGACACATACTTTGACCGTGAATCCTTTACGCGCGGCAAGATGCAATTAAGTTTCGTAATCTTACATCTAGAGGAGATACTCATGATTGCGTGGCATCATGGGTTGATTACACAAGGACACATATACATCGCTAACCATGCAGAGTTCGAAAAGAAATTGAGTGAGAAGATTTTGATAAGAGGGATCAACTCAAGGTGGCATTTTAGAGAAGTTGACTTATCCGGTCACGCGCACTAGCGATCAATGGATCGAGTATCATCCGATTACTTCTGTAGACCACTCAGTCATGAGTACTTGATGTTGCACAGAGATGAGGTTGATTTCGGGCTATTCGCCAGTGAGCATCGACGATTCTCTCTCAGCTGGGATTCAGTGAGGTGCGAGAGCCTTCTTCGCTTCACGAGGCTATTAGAGAGCTCGTGGACCCAGAGTTATCCACTCCTAAGTCAAGGTTTCCACCTCGAAAGTAGCCTAAGGCGTTTCCTTCAGGAGCCTGGCTCATGCAGCCTGGGGTGCACCTCCACCTATGAAGGATACTGACTTAGAGACCATTCGGAGTTAGCGAGGATAATGGAGGAATTGAGGTGAAAGAAACTATGTTTTGATCGCCACTTGCATACCTTGGAGTCGAGGACATGATCGTAAGGGCAGTGTAGGGAGAGGTGCAATACATAGGAAAATTCAAGGAGAGTGATGGTGACAAGGATTTGGACACACAACCAATAGAGGATGATGATGATGAGTCATTGGGATGGTGGTCAGTTGTGGAGTGTGATAATGAGACTTTCCCCCGGGAGACCATTTCCACATATCTGCCTAAGACAGTATGACCATGGTACAAGGCATTCAGAAAGTTAGGAGAGTTTTGGCGGGGACAATGAGTGGTGGTACTCACTGATAGTGTGAGAGTAACCCACAGGCCTTTATCGATGCCTCATTCGTTCAGAGGCGAGGGTTACATGGCTGAGAGGAATTTGGGGCTTCAACATGAATAATGTAGCGATGGAGATTTCTATGAGATGACACTTCCATGGGTTCCCTAATTTAGCATCAAGATGGGTAACTATATAGCTACTAATGATTTTCTATGTTGCTGGTATTGGAAAGACCAACATAGTGTTAGCAGAGAGTCAGTGGCTTCATTCCCTTGGTGAATTTTGAACTAACCTCCAGAGGCGATGGATGTGAAGTTTTTCTTGGTTCGAAGAAAGGAGGAATGTGATCTTGAGGGTTTACCTTCAGGCATCCTGAAATGTTATGGCGAAGAGGGTCTATATGAATGGCGAGGTGGGTTGGGTAGTACATTGTTTGGTTTGTGATCAAGAGAAACTCAAAGAGTAATAACAACGATTATCATGTGGATATGCATGCAGAACAATAGACGAGCACGTTGTCGTGTTTGGGTGACATACCTCTAGGTATTACCTTCCGAGATAGGGGATTTGAGGATGTGATTCAGCTCGAGGATGTTAGACTCCGATAAACACTTCTCCTTACCGGGCTACCCCAAACTGATTTAGAGGATGAGATCGAGAATACTATACGAGATCTCATGGACATGGAGCCATATTGAAGACCGAGGAGTTCTGCAGAACTTTTTCTTCTTCGGTGGTTTCTGGTGAAGAAGGATGGGACCACATAACGCGATGTGTATGGACAAGCAGGAGCCTTAAATAAATAAGAAGACATTAATAAAGTAAAAGTAATCAAATATCACGCATTTATTTGTCATTTGAAAGACATGGTGCAATCTATTTTTCAAAATAGATTTACATTGATATCGCATCAAACTGGTGAGCAGTGATGTGCATAAGCGATAACGCTCATGCCACGTCACTTAATTTATGATGCACGAAGCAACATAACTGAACAGCGCACAC
>CM031236.1:129825113-130015800 GCA_018340775.1 Taxus wallichiana var. yunnanensis | reverse complement strand
AGCCTTTGATCGGAAGACCTCCCAAGGACTTATAGGCAGGTCTTCAAGGTTGGGTGTAATCTAGACTTTACCCTCGATGAATGGGCAAGCAAAGAGGCATGATTTTGACCCTTACTGAAGGAAATGGAGGAATGCGAGCTGGGATTACTGCACATTTGCGTGAGGAGAATCATCCTCTTCCTAACATCACTAAGCCAGACCACAAGGATGATAATGAGGTGTCACCAGTTATTCTTTGGTTATTTCGAGAAGTAGAAAAAGAACCCGGAGGAGGAGCTATGGTGTTGTTTCACACTCAAAGTGTGAAATATTACTTTCAGCCTTCCATTTCGATTTTTCTTTCTCCAAGCAACACAGCAGTGCGAGCCTTGATCCATGGATTGCACTCGGCAAGAAAAAGAGGGATTAAAAATTGCTAGTGTTTAGCGATAATTGAGCTGGTTGTGAATCGAGTCGAAGGGCAAAATGTTCTTGAAACGATTATGTTAAAGAACTACGAGAATCAATTATGGAATCCTTGCTCGAATATTTTGAAGCATTTGACATGATTCCATTCAAGGAAGAAAAAGAATGAAGAAGTGGATAGATTAGTAGCAATCGAGACTGACATTTTATGTAGTAGAAAGTATCAAAAGTGATAAAAGATCTTGACCTCCTGCTCGAGGTGAGGTTTGTGAGGAGTCATCTATCTTTATGTCTTAACCTGAGGATTGGCGGGTGCACCGGAATGATCAGCCAAATTGTCGAATAATAGAGCATAATATTGAAAAGCTTGTATCTTTTGATTGGTAAGCCTTTCAGATTTTGAGTGCCATTTTGCATAAGTTCTTTTTTTTTTTTTGTGAAATATTTTCATTGGAAATATTTATTTTGAGAATTGAACTATAAGTATAAAAAGTCATATTGTAGCACACACTCGTTATAAAGTGCTAAAAATTGGTGGGAAGCTCTTGTTGCATTTGCTTGGTTCCTTTCGTTACTTTTGGTGATTTTTTTGAGGATGAAAGATTGTCTTTGCCTATCACTTCTACATTAGATCATGTTGAGCCATTAACAAAACATAATTACCACATGAAGAGCAGAATGAAACGATAATTAGCTCGAAAAGGATTATGGGCTTTAACTTCTTGAGCAACCAATGTTTTCACTAGAATATGAGAAATTTCAAAGACCAATGCAAATTTGATGAGTGTATAGGTTTGATAGGAACTTATGTAAGTGACATTTATTATTTTCATTTGAAAAAATGTGACTCTCCTTTCAAAATATGGGATAATTTGGAGGATTTATTTGGTAAGGTGGATCATATGAGAGCCATGCTGACTTGAAAATTCGAGATCACCTCTTAGTCTTGAATATTTTCCAATAATTATAGAATATCTTACCAAGTTCAAGCATTTTTTGACATGGTTGAATGGGAATGGAAGAGATAATAAAGATGAAGAGTGTGTTTACTTGATTCTATCTAAGTTGAGAGGACCATTTAAATTATTTTCTTCTACCTTTTCTCTTTGCATGAATGTCTTAGGTGACACATTTAAAATGCCGACTTAGAAACATTTTCCCCTAGAAAGACTTGCTAGGGAAGAATCCAAATTGTCTCACCTTGAGTCTTCCACCTCTCAAAAGGCATTAGTTGCATCTAATCCTAAGGGAAAGGAAAACCAAAATTAAAACCAAATCCACCCCTTCTCCATCTCAAAAGTGTCCCTAAACCCAAAGAAAACAAATATAAACCTAAGGAGTCTTCTAAATCTAAGAATAAGTCTAGCCTTTAATGCTCTTTTTGTGGGGGTAGTGGTCTATGAAGAACATAGGTGTGTATAAGCGAAATTCCTCAAGCCTTAGAGGATGCGATTAAACAAAAATTTATATCTCCACTCCACCTCCTTCCAATCACTTAGCATAGAAAAGTACTTAATGTTGTTGGGAGATCTCCACCACCTCTCCTTGACAATTGAGTTATAGATTTTGGTGCTTCTCATCACATGGATTATTCCAAGGAGTCTTTTTTTTGTTTCTCTAGGTTTGAGTTCTACTTCCAAAATTAATGTTGGAGATTTTCCTTTCTTTCTGTTGATGGAAAAGTCGATATACAACTTGGATGATGGCATTATCCAGAAGATGCATTGTTTGTTCCTAACATTACCACAATATTTCTTTATGTATATCAAATTTGTCATTCTGGTTAAGAGTAAAAATAGTGACTTTTACACCACATGGGGTAGAAGTACAAACTTTTTTTGAGCCTCATTCACTTGTTACTCAATGTATTTTTGATCATATTTCTAGACTATATCACTTTGAGGGTTTTGATGACAATTCCTCTATAGGGAAAGGATTGGTTTCTCATACAAATTTAGAGAGTAAGCTTTGGCATGAAAGATTTGGACATCTCAATTACATATATTTGAAGGATTTGATCACTCATGGTATGGTAGATGGTCTTCCTAGAGTTTCTTGTCTTGGGAGATTTCTTTGTCTATGCATTAGGAGAAACAAACCAAGATCCCTTTCCTAAGAATTTCTCCAAGATAGTTTCTTCACCACTTGAGCTTGTGTATAGTGACTTGATGGTTTTTCCTATCCCCTTTTTTTAATGGAGCTAAGTATGCACTTACCTTTATTGATAATTTCTTAAAGCGTACTTGGGTTTATTTTCTCAAGTACAAAAATGATGTTTTTCGACACTTCAAATTCTTCAAGGATTTGGTCGGGTAGAAACAATCTTCTAGCTGCATAAAGAACCTTCACACTAATAATGGGGGAGTACTTTAGAATGTGTTTTCTAAATTTTTAGCAACTCAAGCCATTATTCTCCGAATTTTTTTCCTCATACTCCATAACAAAATGGATTAGCAGAATGGAATAATAGAACTTTGAAGGAAATGGTTAATTGTATGATGAATTTTGAGATTTACTTCCTATTTACTAGGCAAAAGTAGTTAATTGTGCCACTACATTCAGAATCACACACCACACGAGCACTTGAACATTTGACTCAGTGAGGAAGCTTGGTCCAACACTAAGCCAAATGTCTCATTTTTTTACTCTTTGGGAGCCATGCTTGGGCCTTTGTGCCAAAGAAGAAAAGGAAAGATTTGGATAAGAAGAGAAAACCCTTGATCTTTGTAGGGTATTGTGAGGACATGAGAGCTTATTGACTTCTAGATTTTGATACTCATGACGTTATTTTTTGAACACATGTTCAATTTGATGAGCGCTTCGCTCTTCATGATTCTTCATTTTCTTCTTGCGCTCCTTATTCATCTCATCTTGAGGATCCTTTCTTTGAGGAGGTTATAGATGTCGTTGATGATCCTATTCCCACTAATGTTGTCACTATGCCTAATTGGGCTCGTACTATAGTTTCTAAGGAAACACATTTCATATAAGATATCCCACCCACTAGGCATCATCATGCACATTCTCCGGTTTCTAGAATTGTGTTAGGTAGTTTCGAGGGATCCACATTCTTTTCAAAGGCTCATGGGATATAGGAGTGGGATGATGCGATGCCAGAAACTTGAGTATTCTTCTTTGATGAAGAATCATACTTGGGATTTAGTATCTCTTCCGAAAGGAAAAAATATGGTTAGGTGTAAGTGGGTATACTAAACCAAATACACAACTGATGGGTCCATTGACAAGTATAAGGCTTGTCTTGTTGCAAAGGGTTTTTCACAAGTTGAAGGTATTGATTACTCTGAGAATTTTGCACCCATTTCCAAGATGGATTATGTATGCCTTGTAATTTCTATTTACTGAATCACATGCGTGGCCGTGTACAGATGGACGTGAAGAGTACCTTCTTACATGGAGATTTACAAGAGGAAATATACATGGAGCAACCTATTGGTTTTTTTGAGATTCTTCTCTTGCTTGTAGGATTCGAAGGTCTCTCTGACAGTTTTAAAAATCCCCTCGAGCTTGATATGAGAAGATGGATTATTTTATTCTATCTAATGGTTTTGTTCATTGCCACTCGATCATACAGTTGTATCTCCATCATGTTGGTGGGGATATTGTGATACTTATCTTGTATGTTGATGATACATTACTTAATGGAAGCTCTTCTTCCCACATCATTCGGACTATTCGAGTGTTCTTTCTACACATTTCGACATTGTCGGATCTTGGGTTATTACATTATTTCCTTAGTTTGCAGATTTCTTAGGCAGCATTTAGGGATTCATTTGAGTAAGCAAAAGTACACTCAAGATCTTCTTCAAGACTTTGATATGGTTGATTGCAAGCCAAGTCCATCTCCTTTTAAGTTTGGGATGACTCTTATTTCCACATGTACCGCTCTACTTTGTGATCCTACTTTGTATAGGAAATTGGTTGGAAGTCTCATTGCTTAACCCATACTCTCCCGATATTTAATTCGCAGTAGGGCTTTTATCTCGATTTACACATTTTCCTCATAGTAGTCATTGACAAGATGCTAAAAGGATTTTGTGCTATTTTTATGGCACTTCCCACTTTGGTCTACAATACACTCTACTTAATTGGTTGGATATACAGATTCAAATTGGGCGGGTTCAATTGATGATTTATTTTCCTCTTATGGCTATATTTTTTCTTGGTTCTTCTCTAGTTACTTAGGCATGAAAAAAGCAACATGCTATTGCACTTTCATCTTCAAAGTCAGTACTGAGGCAGCGATTCAGCTGAAGTTAGCATATTATTTGGCTTCGACAGCTTATTGAAAGAGTTTGGATTCCCATAGATTCACCGAATGTACTTTTAGTGTGACAACCAAAGTTCAATTCACATTTCTCACAACCCAATTGAGCACCAATGACCAAGCATATTGAGATACACATCCACTTCATACATCAACACATTCATGATGGAGTTATTTGCTTGAGTACATTCCAACTCGAGTATTAACATCACCTCGCTACCTTGAGTTGCGTGGAATGCTTGGGGTTTTAGAATTTGTTCTTAGGGGTGTAGATGAGAATATCTTCCTTATTATTCTTTTCCTTTCCTTATAACAAGATTATTTCCTTCTTTTGGTTCGAGATTTCTTCATGGATATTTTGTACATGAGTACCTCATCAAGCCTCCAATTATTCGGGACTAATTAATGGACATGCCACTTCTATTTTGGCCCCTAGCTTCACTTGAGGGGGTGTTAGAGTAGGTATTTACTTTAGCTCATGTTCACCTAGGTATTTTATTTACCTTTATTGTATTTATCCTCAACCACTTATGTGTGTGGATATTTCTTTTTATTTATTTAGATATTAGGAGAATATTATCTAGTTGTTAGGTATAGTTCTTTCCTTGATCTATAGTATTGACTAGTTCTTACCTTAATCTATGGTATTAACTAGATCCTTGATGTTTAGTTCTATCCTAAATCTATGGTCTTGACTAGTTATTTCTTTGATTTATGGCTTGATCTATGACCTTGATCGGTTATTAGATTGTTATTCCTTGTCTATATAAGCAGGCCCATTCTCATTGTATTTCAATTGAGTTCCATAATAATATATGATATTGTTTCTCATTTGTTTTCAAAGTTTTATGTAAAGTTATTCTAGTGAATTGATTTCAATTTATTGATCGTGGTGTTTTATTATCATCCGAGTTCTTGGCTTGGTACGATCTGCTATCGCCTTTTATAAGTTTGATCAAAAATTGATTCTCGCTTCTACAAGTTTAGAAATTTGAGGTATAAACATGTGTCTAGGATCTAGTTATAGTTATTTTGTTTCTCTTTAGGGGTTGGACTTGTACTACCTACTGTTTTTTTGATCATAGAATCGTGGGTAAAATAGGTCATTTCATTGTTTTTCTTCATCTTGAGTTCATTTCTAAGCTCTAGTTATAACTACAAAGGTAAAATCATCCTCTCCAAAACTAAGCAAGTTCTATTCAGGTGGTTTTTTATTCTGAGCATCTTCTTGCCCACCCTCCATTTGAGGCATGAATAATGTTTCAGATTATGGTTAGGCAACAAAGCATAAATTAAAAAAGCATTTGGATAACTAACATCTAGATGAGGTCAGATTGCGAGGTGAACACCACTCTTCCGAGGCCATATTAACTCGGTACAGGGCATTAGAAGTTGCTAGGAGATTTAGGATCAAATTTTCTTTATGGGTAAGGATGCCTTAATTTTGATTTTTCTAAGATAAGCCTACCTATCTATTGATAAGTGTTACGATAAGGCCACTACGTTGAGCCAATTTATTCTTTAATGTTATTATTTCATTTCCATGTATCTCAGTAGTTCTTATATATATATATATATATATATATATATATATATATATATATATATATATATATATATATATATATATATATATATATATATATATATCATTTTGAGGTACTCAAACAATTCTTATTACTGTAATAGGCTATGGAATAGGGGTTAAATCTGCAAAAGTAATAGGCATGTAAGGCCTTAGGGATAATTTACCAACTTGAATAAGGTTGTTTTCAACTCTAATAGAAATATCATAAGTTGTTAGAAGTGTAGTTCCTCCCATGGACTCTCGTATCATAGCTACAATATCAACTGTTTAAGGCTCTAAGATAATATAGAAAAGCATGATCAGCTTGAGGCTTAACAATGGCTAGAATTATTTCCCATGTTCTAGCAAATCTAATGTTAAAACTAGCCATAAATTCATGGGGAGCACACTTAATTGTGGACAGTTGCTCTATGAGAGAAAAGTGATCAAAATTATCTTGAAATTACTTATGTAATTGATCTCCCAATTCATCCCAAATTCTTGTAGTCCCTAATGTTAAAGTTATATACCTTTATAGGGCTTGTTCCTTAAATGATACAACTAAGAGTCTTAAGGCTACATTGTCATGAGTGATATTATGGGTGAACAAAGGGCTATAATGTCTTAAATATGCTCAAAGCGGGGTTAACATGATTTTCACCACTAAATGAGGGTAAAACCTTTAAGTCAGCAATGGGTATGTCATGATAAACATGAATTATTAAGAGGATGTCATTATTGAAGGTAACAAAATTTATAGGAGGTAGTGGGGCTTGATGAGCCATTGGGATTTGAACAAAAGATTGATATATGGTGAAATAAGGGGAGGAGGGTTGTCAAAACTAGGCCTATGACAGGGGAAGGTATTGCCAACTCTTCTTCTTCTTGCTAAATTTAAAGGAAAAGAAACAAATTTATGAGGAAGTCCTCTTACCGTTGATCTTGTAGTCACTTTAGGCATGGAACATGCTACAAAACTAGTCTAAACCCAACCTTATGGAGTCGTAAATAATTTTTTTATTTGATTTTCAATGGATGTCTTTAGATTTTTCCCTCTAAAAGTGTTGTTTATTTGCTACAAATATCATTCATGGTCCCACTAGGCGTGTCAAAAATTGTTATCACTCAGGAAGTGAACCTTATGTTGAGGGATAACAAGTGTTCTAAGTTTGTCTCTCCCTCACTTCGTGAGTACAATTGAGACACCTCACGGGCTATGGGTCTCCCTTTTGTGAGGTGAATCTCGGGATTACAAGACTTTGGTTCCTTCTTTGGATGTATCCTAAACTAAAAATTGTGGGGTTTAAGGGTAAAAGATGGCTAAAACTAAAATTAAATGGGGTGATACACCAAAAGTATTGGGAAACTTTACATAGATACATGCACAATAAGTTGTGAATAAGTTGCACAATCACGAACCAATGGGTTTTAGCTAATTGCAAGGAAAACACTTTAGTGTTAAGGGATTGCTCATAACAAAAGTGCTCGATCATTGTACACTAAAAATAACAAAAAAACACCAATTTGCAGCAAGGTAAAATAGTCTAAGCAAGCTTAATAAAATTCAGGGAATAAGATTCACAAGAATAAACTGCATACACACACACTACTACAAAAATTGGAAAGGAAATTGCTTGATTCTCATATAACGGAAAAATTGGCACAATGGCTTCATATTCCAAAACAATACCCCCTTGTGCTTTGTTAATGCACACAATAAATAGCAAAAGATTCACCTACCCCTAAAAATAGACTAAAGTCAAACTACACTTGCATGTTATTATTAGCCTTTATCATGAATAAATAAAGGGCTAAAATTACATGCTTTTACAAGAGGCAAAAATAGCCTTTCCTTCCAAAAATACTCCAAGTCAAACTGATTTGGCTCCTTTAATTAACCTCAGTATGAGGTGTACGGTCACTTTTGGAAAATTAAGGTATTGGGTGAATAATCAAACTGCTATTATGGTCTTTCTTCCTATGCAAGACACCTTTTTTAAGTGCATGCTCTTTGTCTTCTTACTTGATGATGTGACACTCGAATTATATGTAATATTATAGTTTGCACTTTGACCGCTTGATTAATTAATAAGTCCTCTTATCATGGGGTGACCCTTCGTATCATGGCATATACTTTTAGACTTACATAAGGTTAAAAACTTATACTTTTTTAGGTCCCTCGATTAATCATCATATCCTTTTTGATGTGTACCGATCCTTTTGGGGAAATGTATTGTAATGATGACTCAAATAGCTTTCAATAGGGCCACGTGGATTGGTCTTTGATAGATGATTAGAAGTCCCTCTCGCAACCATGGCATAATGATTGGTCTTGACTCGGCACTCTGCTAACCTGGGAAACCTTGGTAGTAATGTAGCCCATGGACTATAGTTTTGAGAATGATTTGTTAAATCATTATGTTCCTTCATTCTTGGGCGTATTCGATGGTATTTTTGGAAGATTCGACCCCCTTCAATGATGACATGATCCTTGGTATGTCGGTTACTACACTTATAACTCGGTTGAGTTAGGGATTCTATGAGAGCCCTCAATCTTTGTACGATGAACCATGTTCGGTTAGATTAACTCGATGAGTGAGTTGAGGAGATAAAAATGCATTTCAAACCTTATCATTTCATTTTTTGACTCCTCCCAGGGAATGGATGAAGCCTTGGACAAGTTTCTCTGCATGCCGCCATGATGGAAACTTTTGAGCTCTCTATAACTCCTTTTGAGGGTGATTTTCTCAGCCATTTCTTTTTCTCTAGTTTTCATTTGTTCTTTGGCTGCCATGGGAGTGTTCTACCGAGCCATGAGATCTTGTCCTGTTCAAATACTTTTGTTCTCGATGCTAAAAATGATCTTCGCTTGTAAAGAAGGTGAGCTTATCATTCTTATTACTTGTAGATGTTCCATTTTCTTCATTTCTTTAATATTTCTTTACTGTAACTCACCAATGGCTAAAACCCTTGTCATTAGGTTTTCCACAGCTCTGTTTATGCAATACTTTTGAGATAAAATGGCTATTGAGTGTTCATTTTTGGCTACACACTTGATGATTTTTCAAGGGTTTGTTCACCTCGACCCCAACCGGTGAGTTCTTGTTCAACTCCTTGAGCTTTTTTGGAAACTGTGAGAAATATTAAGGCCATGGAAGAAAACGGATGATTTCCTTTATCTAAACATGTATAATTTAGAACTTAGACTCAAAAGTTTGTTTTTAAATAACCCGTGATATGGGTATTCTTCCTTTTTCTTACGAGTTCATGGATCTAAAAAAATCTTCATGGGAATCTTGGCGTATGAATTTTGAGTCATGTTTTGTGATTTTTATGTGACGTCAAATGTTATGCTTTGAACTAGTTTTGAAGTTTTTTTCTAGTTCGCTATGTAATAGTGGTTGTAGAATGCATAGTTATACTCCGTAACTTATCATAAGTTCACTATATATGATAAAACCAAGCCTTACTTACTTTGCAAGCTCGAACCTTTCTTTAGTTAGAGTCCTGTAGATTATGAATAATGATGGAATATAGGTGTATTCTCATTTGAAGTTTGAACTTTTGTAGCTTTCTTTTGTTTCTTACCTTAAGAAAACTCCTTCCATTATACGGGAGTAACTATTTATGAAGTCATCAAATCTGAAAATGAACTTTGTAAAGTAAAAAAATTTATGGGCTTATGTTACGGTTTTGAACTTGCTTCCTTTATTGAAGTTCTCCTTTCATTTATTTTATCTTGATCACCGTGTTTTGAAAAAATGATGCTTCTCTCAACATTAATTTGAAAAAACATATTCTTTCTCCTTTTGTTGGTACAGTAATGAGTTTTTCATTATTTGTACTGTAACCATTAAAGAAAATTGTTAGAAAAATAAGGCTTGCAACCTCTCTTGCATTCTAGTAATTATTTTTCTTTCTTTGTCTGTCATGATTATGAGAACAGTATATGTGATTTTGCAAGATAGTACTTCCTTGATTCTATATCTAGCTCATTTGATTTATGCATTCTTGACTTAAAAGATTCATTTTCCTGAAATTGATAACACAAGCATTTACATTAAACTTGGAGCTCAATTGTTGACAACTATTTTCTTTCTTTTCCCTAGGTTCAAGTGATGTAGCTTGCGAGGACAAATTTGCAGATAATGTAGAAGATGAAGATGAAGAATATGCAATGGAGATGATGAAGACCAAGAGAAGACCCAAAAGGCAATAGTGGGTTTTCTATATTTTCTTTTGTTTTTCAGCTTTACGTACATGCATATTTTACTTTAAATAAACATGAGTTACATCCCACGGCTTGTGTGGGGAAACTATATTTCTTTATGAATAAATGATATTAATTTCTGCAATTGAGTTGTATACTTCCTTTTGCATTCAGTTTTATGATAGATATTGATTGTGTAATGAATTAAAAACTCAACACATAGTTAATAACATTGAGACATAAAGAAATAATAAAATTTGATGTACTTGTAATTCAATAATGTATTTCCTTTGCATGCAAACAACAAATCTATTTGTTTTTCTGGAGTCTAACTCCTTAATTCTGTAACTATTCCTACCTTTATCAAGCTTGTGCATTATTTCTTCGGGTATTTTACATTATTTTGGTGAAGATGATCATTGTATGCCAATATATATGAGGTGTTGCATTTCGAAACAACACACACGATTGCATTTTGCATTGCTATTTCAATTTACTACAACTTAGAACATTAAGAAACTACCCTCATTCTCCTTTAGTTAGGTCCATCACATCAATCCCTTTTGTCTGCGAAATGAAGCTTCGAGTTGACCTTTTTGCATGGGTGCAAAAAATATCAACATTTATGGCAATCCTACGAGGTAAATATGCTTGCTATCTTTAAGACCAATGCTTTATCCATTGGGCATGGAGTCAAATCCTAATACAAAAAATATTCTCTTTTATGAAAACCGACCTTCCTAAAAAAAAAAAAAAAATATGGGAAAATACTTGGTAAACTAGATCATGTGCACGAATGCACTTTATTAAAGGGAAATCCTAATCTAACCAACACTGTAATAATTTCAATAACAAAGTGTTTGAGAAACATACCTTTCACAGGAATGGGAAGTTGCAAGTATCACAATACATTTCAAAGGGACCCAATCATGAGTCAAATACTTTGCCACGGTTGCGAGAGGACCCAATCATCGATCAAAGATCGAGCCACATGACCTGTTGAAATTTTCAAGTCATCATTACAATACATTACCACAAAAGGATCGAACAACATCAAAAAAATAAGGTGATGATTAATCGAGGTCCCGTAAAAAGTATAAGTTTTAAACCTTATAAAATTCTAAAAAGTATATGCAATGATGTGAAGGGTCACCCATGATAATAAGACTTATTAATTTATCAAGAAATCAAAATGAAAAATATAATTATTGCATATAAGTAGGTGTCACATCACGCAACAAGAAGACAAAGAGGATGCACTTGCAAAAAAGGTTCCTCAGCATAGGAAGAAAGACCAAAATATAATTTTGATTATTCACCCAATACCTAAATTTTCCAAAAGTGACCGTACACCTCATACAGCTTAATTAAAGGAGACAAATCATTTTGACTTGGAGTATTTTTGGAAAGAAAGGCCATTTTTGCCTCTTGTAAATTGCATGTAATTTTTAGCCCTTATTTATTCAACGATAAAGGCTAATAATAACATTTAAGTGTAGTTAGACTTTAGTCTATTTTTAGGGGATGGGGGTGAATATTTTACTATTTATTGTGTGTATTAGTAAAGTATAGGGGGATTTTTTTTCATACAAAGCCATTGTGCCATATTTTCCCTTATATGAGAATCAATTGTTTCCTTTCCAATTTTTGTAGTAGTGTGTATGTATGTAGTTTATTCTTGTGAATCTTATTCCTTGAATTTTATTAAGCTTGCTTAGACTATTTTACCTTTAAAAATTGGTGTTTTATGCTAGTTGTAGTGTAGAGTGATCTCGCACTATTGTTGTGAGCAGTCCCTTAACAGTAAATTTTTTTCCTTGCAATTAGCTGAAACCCATTGGTTTGTGATTGTGAAACTTATTCACAACTTATTGTGCATGTATCTCTGTAAAGATTCCCAATACTTTTGGTGTATTAGCAAATTCAATTTCCATTTTAGCCATCATTTTACCCTTAAACCCCACGGTTTTAGTTTACGATACATCCAAATAAGGATTTGACCTTGTAATCACGGAGATTCACCTCACAATAGGGAGACCCACAGCCCGTGAGGTGTCTTAATTGTATCTACACAAGTGAGGGAGAGACAAACTTAGAAAACTTGTTATCCATCAAACAGGGGTACACTTATGAGAGATAACACCTTCCCCGACTATTTTTATGGCATCATTTTGTGTTTATGAGTTTTTGTTTGTGATTTTTGGGTGTAATATCTCGCACTCTAGTTTGATTTAATGTCTATTTTTTTATTTGTGGAGGTGTGATGTGTCGGTTCATGGACATGCTTGTGTGTTTCTTTCGTTTTTGTTTATTTGAGTTATGTAATCATTTTCTTTCTCTATTTTTGTGAGTCAAGAGTCATTCTTTGCAAGGATAAATAATAGAACAGTGCCAAGCAATAGAGTTGAGCAAGAAATGTCCATTAGCCCCATCTCTCGGCTCCCATCATTATTCTTTAGCCTCCCAATGGACCTTTATAGCAATTAAGAAAGTATTAACCAAACTAGTAAGATGTTTCATAACAATCTCTGGAAATTTTATTTAATCTCGTCAAAGTCTACAATTATATAAGGCTTACATTGATTTAGGGTTTACATTTATAATTTTTGATAGGACATTTATTTTTACAATTCCATGGTGCATTGAAATGTCTTGTTGTGGTTATGAACATTTGTGCGCATCTTGTGCAAGGAATTGTACTTAGAAGTTAAAGATCGAGAAGATTATTTGATTGTACTATAAATATTTGGTTTTATTGTGCTTTGCAAATGAATACATACAGTCTAACATTTTATGGCTGAATCTTTTTGAGATCGAGATTTTGCGATCAGAGTGTAAGAGAGGTATTGTATATAATTTTTTTTGTTGTGGTTTGCATTTCATTCAAATAGAATGTTATTTAGGGTTGTCTTCTATTTATTTAAGGGTTTTAGATTAAATATTGTAAGGGTTTATATTTAATAAAGTAAAATTTAAAATCATTTTATGATTGTTTATCAATAGGTTTTTAGTTTTTCCAATACCAACATTTTCGCTTGTTTTAATTTATTTTGTTTTGGATTTTGTGTCTTGTTGTTGGGAACATGGTAGTTTTGGGTAAGTGTTTTGTTGTTATGGTTCTTGACCAAATTTTTGTTCTTAAATAAATAGAATTAAACCCAATTACCTATTCATGTTACTGATTTCACTTTTTTTTATTATTACGAGCTAGGGTTGAATCTACTTTTTGCCACTTAAATACAAACATGGAATTAGATGCACACGGTTAGTAGTCTTTTTAACTTGTATGGGGGTTAATACAAATTAGGTATTTTTTGATTTTCTATTCATGTTTTATTGATTGTCTATATAGACTTGAAGTAGATGCACTTTGCTCCAAGTACTAGAGACTTATTCAACATTGTGTATATTTTTTTGCACTTTTAAAATTGTGCTAGGTTTCTTGTTTAGGTTTAGATGTTTTGGTCTTACATTTAACTATGCGAGAAAAGAGGTATTTTTAATCTCATGTATGTTAATGGAGAGTATATGCAGTTGTTAACGGATTGTATATGTGAAGGGGTTATCCACAATCTAGTAATTATAATATGTTTCTGGTTGTACATTTAGGATGTAAATGTTTGTATAGTTACAATTTTCCTCCTCAATTTCATAGGGAAGGAGTAGGCCATATCCGAGGTTAATGTTTTTGTTTATGTATGTTATGCAGTTAGAGGTTTTTAGTCAATTGTGTTAGTGTTCTGTGTAACATTTCTTTCATAATTTAGATGTCTGAGGTTATGAGTCATTTTTAGCCTACATGCATAATTTTTAGCATGTAATTGTGTTAGTACATAATAGATGTTGCTAAATTGTTGATATGCATAGGGTTAATTTTACATTTCAATTTTTACATTTATTTAGAGCATAAATTTATCTTGTGCTTAATACAACAATGGAAATCTTGTTCTCACCCTATGGGATTCGGTGAGAGATCTAGTGGAATGCTCTTTATACTCATATGTTATGAGAGATGATTTATTTTTACTTAGTGTTTAAAAGTTAGATTCTACTTTTGACTTGTGGGCATTTTTAATAATTGGGATTTGAAATATTAGTTAAAACTTCGTGGTTTAAAACTAGTTCAAGTTTTGTTTTTGGTTGTCTTCTTGATAATTTGATGGTATTGAAAGGGTTTAGTTCTTATTGATGAACAATGTTGAAAGTGTTTATTTCTTATTGATGAGAAGTGGTTAAATTTTAATATTCTTGTTATTAAATAAAACTAAATAGTTGGATTTCACAATTTTTTGACTAGGGGTATCATCTTAAAAGGGTTTAAGATGTGTTTTTATTTT
Organism: Taxus wallichiana var. yunnanensis; assembly: GCA_018340775.1. NCBI lineage: Eukaryota > Viridiplantae > Streptophyta > Pinopsida > Cupressales > Taxaceae > Taxus > Taxus wallichiana. Next base: position 130,000,996 of record CM031236.1, on the reverse strand, counting down.
TAATTAGATTTTATTTTCTAATATATGGTTTATGATTTCCCCTCCTTTTACCTTAATAAGCCCTCACTTAAAACAATATGAAACAAGTAGTGGGAATGTAAGAGTCCTCTTGATATATAAAAATTTAATAAAAATAAATAAGAAACTCAATCTCTTTAAACTTTAAAAAATACAATGGACATCAATATTTATTTTTAATGATGCGAAATAAAGAAGAAATGTGAATCCACCTATTTATTATGGTAAATTATGTTATTATTATCATTATTTGAAATCAGTATTTAGATATTTTTTTGTGATTCAAATTTGTGAGTGTCACAACTAATAATTCTCTTTTATAATAATTTATTCTATATTGTCTATCTTTGAGTTGTTCTCCTACCTTATAATTTCAATTGAAGAAAATAATTAAGAGATATGCATTAATCTATCGTTAAGTTTCTACTAACTTTGTTTAAAATTTAAAGGTGACATTTCATACGGTCGAAGCACACAATTGTGTATCGGATATGTGAATTGATTAAATGAATCGAGGTGTTATCCTCTTTCTAAATAATAGTTAATTCCTTGTTTCATAAATATAATTTTATTGTAGTGAAGTTAGATACTTTGTTACATGTTGGCATTTCAATGTTCATGTTTACTTTATAAATTGGTTTGATTTTTCAATTTAATTTTTAGATTAATAATTTTCATAAATTGATAAGTTGTCCTCTTTACTATAAGAAATATAATTTTTATAATAATACTGGAAATTTTTATTTGTTCTACTTCAACAAGAAGGATTTTCTTTGTAGTGAGATCGAAACTTTATTATGTTAGGTGCTTCCATTTTGAACAACCTCCATTATATGTATCAATTTTATTTGAATAACAAATAAAATATTTCCTTGACATGCTAATTTATTTTCGAAGCTCATTTAGCATACCCTTGCCTCTCATTTTGTAAGATTCCTTAGTTTTTATTTTATGTACACATATATTTTTGGCTAAATTTATGTGTTACTCTTATTGGAAAGGGATAACTCACACCCACACCTAAGATTACTTTGATTTTTAATGGCTTGACAACCCTATTTTATTTGAATATTTTTTATTAAAAATATATGATTCTTTGTACCTTTAGGTCATTATATGAGTTGTCCTTTTATTTCACTTGAAATAAATAAATAAAAGTTCTGGATTAATCTATCATTGTCATCATTATTGCTAAGTTGGTAGTAACTTTAGTTAAAGGTATCTAAATATATAATATATAATTTATTGTTTATTATGTGTTTGTGATAATGTTTTGTCCATATTTAAAAATTTGTTTATTTATTAATTTATATTATTTCAAAATAATAATTTCTAGTTCTATAAAATGAAAATGTTGAATTGTAGTTAAATTCTATAAACTATGTGGGCTAAACTCTTTTTTCTTACATGCTTACAATTTGTATAACTTTAATTATTGTTTTGGATAGATTTTCCTCACGTTTGAGTATCGATATAGTAAAACCTTAGAATGGATTTAACATATTATTTTAATAAAACTAAAGGTTAAAATTAATTTAATTTATTTTAAGTAGTACTCAATTGGGGTTCACTTGCATTATATTTATGTCGAGAGGAATCTTCATTTGTATATCCGAGTGGAGGAGACTGATGTCATGCCCATAAAATTTGAAATCATGCCCATAAAATAAAAAAACTTCCATGCTATTTTAATATTTTAATCATGGAAAATGAAAATTGTTACATAACTTCCCCGCACCCAAGCATTTTCCTAATTTAATTTGTTCCTTTACAAACCCGTCTTAAAATTCCTCATTAAAGATTCAGTGACTAGAATCATTCACTAATCATTCTCGATATACAAATGTACAAATTTCATCTTAAGGATTGGACTTCGACATCTTGAAATGCTTTTTTACCAAAATAGCTTATCAATACAAATGAATGGAAGAAATGAAGAAAGGAAAGAGAAAAATATATCATACTTTTAGGAAATATAGATAGCAGAGTATAACCTTATACGTACTGAGAAAAGGTGATACATAACATAAATCATTCACATTCACAACATAAGATATCATTCCATAGACACAAAGTTCTAGAAATCATATCAATAAGAACACAAAGTTTCTTATTACAGAAGATAAATGATCCACAAATTTCAGGTAAGCAAGAAGAGACAATAGATGAAGATAGAGAAAAGGGAAATTCTTTTGTATTGATTGCTTTCGATTCTATTTACACTTCAAAAGTATCAGAGTCCAACATTTGCAATGAGCCAAGCTCTTACATTTATAGATGAAGCGAAAGAGAGAAGAAGAAGAGGAAGAAAATATGATTTGGAAGCTCAACCACCAACCATCAATGCCCCTGCAAATCCACCTACAATCTATCAAATCTGGTTTGCATGTCTTTGGCATGTTTGAAGAAGGAAGGATGGAAGATCAGATTTGATCTAGTTGAAGATCATCTATCTAGTCGGTTCTCCATATCATTTTGGCATGTTGGAGAAGGAAGGATGAATCGGATCAAATTTAATGGCTTTGAAAGATGTTTTGGCAAAGATTTTCCACCCAAATCAAATCCTATGAAACAATATTTTATGCTTTTGGCATGGTGTAGAGGAGACCAAGATCTTTCCAAGTTGAAGTATAAAATTTGTCAATTTTGAAAGACATTTTCTAGATTTCCAAATTATGCTCATTTGAATATTTGAATCGAATCCATACAAAAATGGTGAAAATGCAATTTTCAAAAATGGATCCAAAATTTGTTGAAATTTGCCTTTAGCATTAAGATGCAAAAGTGCAAAAAGTTCCCCAAATATTTGAATCACAATTCACTTTGATATAGGTCCGAGTCACAAATGGCTGAACAAAGTGGTAAAAAAAGATCACGAGGCTCACTTTATAATTTTACTTCTTTTGAAACAAAAATCAAAATCTCAAAGTTCTCCATGCCAACCCACCTCTCTAAACTTTGACTTTTCAATGTGGGCTCAACATTTGACTTTTTCTTTACAGTGATTGATGAAGTTGTCGTCATGGTTCACTTTATCACTTTTACTTTTTTTGGAAACAAGGCTCAAAATCTCAAAGTTCTCCCCCGCCTCTCTACTTTGACTTTTTGATGTGGGCTCAACATTTGACTTTTCCCTTGGCATGAGTGGGGCACATGCGTTCACTTTATCACTTTACTCCTTTTATGGAAACAAAACTCAAAATTCTCAAAGTGTCCACTTGACCCAACCTTCCCTTTCTTTTGACTTTTTGATGCTTGGCTCAACATTTGACTTTTTCCTTTGTTTGAGTGAAGGGCTTTATGTTTTACCCATTTATTCACGTGGAGGCTTTTATCCTCATTTGGAGACTCTGCCTTGGATTTTCCTTTGAAAAGTTCTGAAGAGACACATGGCTCCTTCCATGGCTTTTCTTTGTTTCTTTGTGTTTTGGCTAAGTCCCTTTTGTTTGGTGGGGCCATATGTCTTGACCTTGACACACGTGGAGGCTCGGCACATTTGGGACCTACCTTTTGGATTTTCCCTTTGAAGTTGTGCCCCATGACATGTGGAGGCTTCCATGTAAACCCTTCTATACTTAGCGATTCAACAACCTCAGATTTTTCCCCCCTTGAAGTTCTTTTTCGACTTTCTAGACACGTGGAAAGCTGGCACTCATTTGGGGACCACCTTTGGCTTTGACCCTTGAAGGTGCACCATTGAGACACGTGGAGAGCTTCCGCTGTTCTTTTTATACTTAACCAATTTGGGCCCTCTCCTCTTTCTCCATTTTTTTGGTTGGGTCCCTTCTGCTTATTTAGGAGTGACTATGTTGGGTTCTAGACACGTGGAAGCTTCACGCTTGTTTGGGGACTCACTTTGTATTTCACCTCTAAAGTTGTGGAGATGACACGTGGTTCTTTTCTACTTTTATCCTTAGACCTTTTGAGTGCCATTTAACCTTTTTGAGGCTCTGACACGTGGAGAGTTGGCGCTCATTTGGGGTCTATCCCTTGGGTCTCACTTCTGAAGTTGCACTCGATGAGGCACGTGGAGGCTTTTCGCTTGACCCTCTTATACTTAGTCGATTAAATGGCTGGCTCTATCCCTTTTTTCGAGGCTTGACACATGGAGGGCTGGCACATTTTGGGGTCTCTATTTTTGCACTTTACCTTAAAGTTGCACCAAAGAGACACGTGGCACTTCCACTTTGGACCTTCTATACTTAGCTTTAATTCGGGCCTCAATTGAACCTTTTTTTCTCCCTTTTGACTTTTGACGGATTAGCTTAACATTTGACTTTTCCCTTTTTGAAACAAAGATAAATTTCCAAAAGTGCTCTCGAAAAGACACATTCCACCTTCCCGCCTTAGCTCGATTTACCAATCAGGATCCTTTTTGAGCACATGGGGCCAATTTGACACTTTTTAAAAAAACAAAAAAATGATAAGTTCACAAATAAACCCCCATCTCATCCAATCGAGATGTCCATGTACTCATGGATGATGGGGCCAAAAAATTGATAGGGAAGATATATGCCCATCATTCACGATTTGTAGAAAAAAACAGAGGAGGAAAACTCCACCATTTATGCCTAAAAACAAATTGATCCTCATGGAAAGAAGAACTATAAACAATACCAAGGCTCGATGCGATCCACGACCATAGAAAAGGATTGACAATTTCATTCGAATGGAGGAAACAATTTTCAAGCATCCAGATGGGAGATAAATCAAACCATGCAGACTGCAAGATTCTAAATTAACAGGTGAGATTGCAAATGAGCACCCACTTCTTCAAAGCACAATTTTTCTATCTCTCTCAGACTTCTCACTCTGCTCAAACATCTCTCAAAGGCACCAACTCAAAATTTTTGAAACTTGACTTGAAAAAATGAGGGGAATTTTGAGGGTGACAATAGCTAGCTCTTTCTGGGGATGACTTGGCTGGGACAGAGGAATGAGGAAAGATCAAGAACCATAGAAAAACTCTGGGAAAGTAGACCAATGCCTTATCCATTGGGAAAATAGAGTCAAAGGTAAAACCAATACAGAAGACAACACACACGGAAGGGAAACAAACCAAAAGGAAAAAAAAAAAAAAAACACCACACACACATATATACAAAAGGACTACCTAATCACCTAGGACTTGAACAACTTCAAATATTTCCCACTATAAGGAAGTGGGAGAGAGGATCCATCCATATAATCCAAGTAGAAATAATTTTCTCTAGCAAAGTGTCTTGATTTTGAAAGGACCAAGCCAAAGAGAATCAAACTTACCATGGCTTCCTCGAGGTTCATGTCTTTTTCCCATAGCAAAAACAATGTCTCCCACTTGAAAATCTCTGGGCCTAGCCTTCTTATCAAACAAATCTTTCACCTTCAGTTGATGAGCTGAGATCCTATCAAAAACTTGCATCTTGTCTTCATCCAACTTCTGAAGATACATGATCCTCTTGTCCAAGGAACTGATGAAACTTGAATCCTCAATAGCCTTCATTAAGTGCAAGGCTGGTAATTCCACTGTTACTGGTAGCTGAGCTTCAACACCATACACCACCTAAAATGGAGACATCCCAATTGCTCTTTTGGGTGTAATTCTATCTTCCCAGAGAGCATCATAGAGCTTCTTGTGCCAATTCCTTTGAGAGTCATTGAAAAGCTTCCAAATGATGGTTACCAAATTCTTATTTGTTGATTCTACTTGTCCATTCCCTTGAGGATAATAATCTAAAGAATGAGCAAGGGAAATTCCATAGCCATAGTAAAAATCCATCATCTCAGAAGAAGAAAAATTGGAAGCATTATCAGTCACAATCTTGTTTGGTACCCCAAACCTTATCAAGATGTTCTCTTTGATGAAATTACACACCACCTCAGAAGTAGTGCTTTTGACTGGAATAGCCTCTACCCACTTTGTGAAGTAATCTGTAGTAGTTAGCACATGAGTATGTCCAGCACTTGGAAGGTGGGTTAAGAGTTCCAATGAAATCCAATCCCCACTTGTTGAAAAGGCTCATCAATCACTACTTGGTTTGAGTGGTAAAGCAGCCAACTTAGGTCTCCCAACAAAATTGACAGGCTTCACACTTACCTACCCATTTTGATGCATCTCTAACAATGTAGGCCAATAGTACCCTACATGAAGGATCTTATGGGTAGTGACAATAGAAGAGAAAATGCCCTCCACAAGCTTGATCATGAAAAGCTGAAAACAACTTCTTTTGTTGCTCTTTTGTCCACACATTTAAGGAATCTTCCATCTATGCCTCACTTGAATAAAGCATTTTCCCATAATACATATTGTGTAGACCTTAGCTTAATAGCTCTCTTTTCCTTGGCACTCAAATGGGATGGACACTCTCCATAAGTAAGAAAATGTGCAATATCAACATACCACTCATCTGTTGAACTAAGGAAGAGAACAACAGGAACATCAACTACTTTTGTGGACAATTCTTCATCAGCCCCTTCAACAATAAGCTCACACAAGCCTTTACCCCAAACTAGCTTAGTTGGCTTGATATCAAGGTCATATTCTTGGACTTTTTCTACCCAATTACCTCTCTTAGTTCCAAACTCCTGTTGTGTAAGAATAGACTTGATGGTTGTATCAAGTACAAACAACAATGAGTGAGAATTAAGAATATAAAAATGAAACTTCTTGACAACTTTGACCACTGCAAAAGCATGTTTCTCCATCATAGTATATTTTAATTCATGAGCTTTCAGAACATAGCTCATGAAGGCAATTGGAAGTTCATGATCCTCATAATTTTTTTGAGTTAGCACAACAACCAAGGTACTCTCTGTAGCATAGCAATAGATAATAAAATCCTTGTTGAAATCAGGACATGCTAAGATGGGAGTTTTAGCAATGGATTTCTTGATATCTTCAAATGCTTCTTTACCTTTAGAAGACCAACCAAAGGTTTTTCTTTCCTTTCATCATTTGAGCAAATGCTCATAGTCAGTTCTAAAAATCTAGGAATGAATCTCCTCAGGAAATTTATCTTGCCAAAGAAAGAGTGAACACCCTTTTTGCTTGTGGGAAGAGGAATCTATTGGATTGCTTGAACTCTTTCTAGATCTATCTTGATCCCTTCTTTGGAAACAATATGCCCCAACAACTTTCCTTCAGTAACACAAAAGACAAACTTCTTAGGATTGAGAGAAACTCCATGTTCTCTACATTTTTGAAGAACTATTTCCAGATGTTGAAGATGATCTGCCCTTGTTTTGGAAAAAATAGTCAAATCATCAAGGTACACAACAATACACTTTCCCTTTAGACTGCCAAAATCTAAATCCATTTCCCTCTGAAAAAAGTGGCACCAACATTGATAAGACCAAATGGCATTCTCTTGTAGGAAAAGGTGCCCCAAGGGGTAGTAAAAGTAGTCTTGTGTTGATCTGGGGTACTTGACTTCCACTTGATTGTATCCAGAGAATCCATCTAGCATAGACAACATCTCGAGCTGAGACAACTTGCAAAACTTGATCCATCATGGGGAGTGGATAGTTGTCTTTTAGAGAGGCCTGATTCAAATTCCTGAAATCTACACAGATGTGAATCTCACCATTCTTTTTCTGACAGGCACAATGTTGGCAATCCATGTTGAATGATGTATAGGGAAAATAATCTTGGCTTTTAGTAACTTTTGGATCTCTTGAAAAATAGTATCAACAACCTTAGGATTATACTTGCCTTTGCTTCTTCTTGAAAGGTTTGATCCCAGTCTCCAGAGGGATATAGTGTTGCATCTCCTTTGGTTGAAAATCCTTAAGATCTTCATATGAATAGGCAAGAACATCAACATACTTTTTTAATAGGTTTACTGCTTTCTTTTTCTCTTCTTGAGTGCAACATTTTCCAATATTCACCACCTTGGGTTCATCATTGCTTCCAATATTGACCTTCTCATACTCAATCAGATTGTCGAGTCCCTTGAGAAGCTTCAGATTTGATGAACCTATCATGTTTGTCAAACAGATCTTCTAGACTCACCAGTCCTTTGGGAATCTTGTTACCCTTCAACTTAATACAACCATCCTGATCCATCTCTTCCTTGATATCTTCCTCATTAGAGGGCACATATTCTCTAGGCAGAGTTTCACTTCCTTCAAAATATAACTGATTGAAGTTATCTTTAAGCTCCAAGAAAGAGAGAAAGTGTTGATCATCATTGAAAACCTTCCAGTTGCTTGCATTATCGGCACACTAGGCCTATGAATCATTTCAATGGTAAATTTCTCTTGAGAGAAATCTGGATGAGGAATCAACAAAGATCCTGAGACAGCTAGAGAATCAGCTCTAGTATTCTTTTCTCTTGGCACAACTTCAATTGAGAAAGCATCAAGGAATTCAATGGAATCCCAAACAAGATTTCTATAATGTTTCAATCTCCTATTCTTGACTTGGTAAAGATCCCTTACCTATTTCACAATCAACTCTACATCACCACGAGCACAAATATTCTTTACTCCTATTTCTTTTTCCATGCTCAACCCAAGGATGAGAGCCTCATACTCAGTTGTATTATTTGTATTTTCAAAATGAAGCTTGAAAGAAAATGGATGAATCTTCCCTTCTGGAGAGATTAACACCACACCAGCTCTAGAACCAGCTGAAGAGTAGCTTCCATCAAACTCCAAAGTCCAAATGCCATTGGGATCATGAATCACTCCCTTAGGAAGACTTGCCTCATCCTCTGACATGATCATATAGTTTCCATGCCCTATATCTTCATAGAGTATTTGTGCTTTTGGATCATCAGTCTTTTGCACAATATACTCAGTTTTTTTTTAGTAACAACTTTCTTATTTTTCCATTGACCGGGATCAAAGCATGTGACCAGTCCATCTGAATTTCACCTCCTACCTTTTACAAAAATTCCTACTCAACAACATACCATATGAGGGAGGAATATCAACTACCAAAATAGTGGCTAAGACCCTTTTCTCTGAAAAGTAGCGAAGGCTACTTGTGCATCTTTAATCCTTCCAACCAAAGGCACTTCTCTACTCTCCATGGAATAGCAGGAACCAAAGGCACATGTTAGAGTCAGGCCCAAAGCATGAGCTACTTTTGTAGGCATTACATTGTCTGATGCTCCTAAGTCTATAACACAATTACTAAGTTTATGGCCAGTATATGAGGAGAGTCACATAGAATGGTTCAATTTTCTCATTAGGGGAAGTGACTGTAGCCACAAGGCTTGGTTGAGGTGAGGAAGAGGGAGTGGGAAAAATACCTTTAGAAGTATTGGATGAGGCTTTGGATTTGGAATTGACAAATTTTACCATTTTAGCAAAGGCTTTTGGATGGGTTTGGTAAAACTCTGCCTCTAAATTTGGATTTTGGTCTTTTTGAGGTGATCAATGATATCAAAAGACCCGAGAGGTGGATGGGGCATCACTACTAGGAATAGGAGAAACTTTTGATTTATCAACTTTAGGAATTGAAGGACAAGAAGTTTTGGAAATAGAGGTAGAAGGAGGAGGATTAGCATTACTCACCTTTTGTGTGGAGGTAGTGGGAATAGGAGCTCCTCTTCTTGCAACCACTTGGAATAGTTATAGGAAACTCCTTGGATTTCTTAGCAGGCTGCATCACTTTTTCTTTTCTATTTTCGTTTTCTCCCAAGTCATAACAACATATGACTCACTATTCATCTCTGCCACTCTTTCATCATATTCATCTTCATCATCCATACCTTCAGTGGTAAGGAAATGAACTTGAGATCCACCAAGCTCTTCCAGTTCTTCATCAACCTCTTCTTCTGGGTCTTCAAAGTCTTCATTAAACTCCTCATCATCAGGTTCTTGAACTTCACAAGTTGCATTGATTGGAACCTTGATAGGTGGGCCTTCAATAGCCAATTTATTCTGAGAAGGAGGTAACCGGTTCCTAGGCTGAAAATTCCTTCTTGGAATATCTTGATAAGGAGTATGTTGAGCCAATTGCTTTTTGATGGCAATGAGATCATTTGCCAACTTCTACACTAACTGATCTAATTGGCTCCAGGAGAGGAAGAGGAGGATGCTTTAGACTTGGAGGGTTCTCTTTTCAATTTACCAGACATGATTAAATCATCCTCAACACTGATAGCCAAATGTTGATCAACATCCAGAGTTGCAAGGTTAGCTCTCCTTAGTGCATAGCTTACTTTAGGTAACTGAGCATTGAGGAAGAAGCATTTTTGGATTTGATCTATAGGATGAGTGTTCTATGGAATTTTATGAATGAGCTTGTTGAATTTGGCCACAAATTCTCTCATGGGCTCATGTGGTTCCTTCTTGATATGAGAAATTTGAGCCAAGAGAGCATGCACATCTTCAACAGGTTTGAAACATTGCTCAAACTGAGTTGTCAAGGTGGTCCAATCAATAATTGACCCAGCAGGAAGATGATAGAACCAATCAACAACATTATCCTGCAATGTTTCTACAAAGAGCCTGACAAAAACGTCTTCATGCTCAATCCCAAGAATCCCACATGCAACACTTGAAAGGCTGCAATGTGTTCATCTGGGTGTACCTTCCCATCACCTCGGAATTTAGGAAAACCTTTCCTACTACTCTGGGTAACTCATGCAATGGTTGAGGAAGAGCAAGAGGCCCAATCCATTGTCCCCAAGGTAAAGGTGTTGCCATCTATGTGGGAAGATTTTCTGAAGGGGAACTGAAACACCAACAAGTATCAGAGCAAGAAGATTAGGGCTGAGTTGTTATGGAGGAATGTTATTCTTGGAATTTTTATCTTTAACAGGAGGTGTGCTTGAAGAAATGAGTTCCTCTGTTCCTTCTTGCTTTGGAAGAAGAGAGAAGTTTTGTTGCTCCAGAAGTTGAAAATGAGAATCTTCAACCCCAGAGATTTCTTCCCACGTGTATATCATAGAGTCACCAGATCAAAAATGATCTTGAAGTTGTTCTTTTAAAAGGGATATGTTTGAAACAAAATCCCCAGTGAGTCACCAAAAATTGTTGGGTTTTAAAATGGTACTTTAACAAAACCACATCAGGGGGACAACAAGTCCCTCCTCTTTATGGGAGAGGTTCCCTTATTGAAAGCAAGCAACAAAGCTTATATACAAATGTACAAATTTCATCTTAAGGTTGGACCTCTGACATCTTGAAATGATTTATACCAAAATAGCTTATCAATACAAATGAATGGAAGAAACTGAAGAAAGGAAAGAGAATATATAACAGTACTTTTAGGAAATATAGATAGCAGAGTATAACCTTATACGTATTGAGAAAAGGTGATACAGAACATAAATCATTCACATTCACAACATAAGATATCATTCCATAGACACAAAGTTCTAGAAATCATATCAATAAGAACACAAAGTTTCTTATTACAGAAGATAAATGATCCATAAATTTTAGGTAAGCAAGAAGAGACAATAGATGAAGATAGAGAGAAAGGGGAAATTCTTCTATTGATTTACTTTCGATTATAATTACACTTCAAAAGTATCAGAGTCCAACATTTGCAATGAGCCAAGCTCTTACATTTATAGATGAAGTGAAGAGAGGAGAAGAAGAGAAGGAAAAAAATCTGATTTGGAAGCTCAACCACCAACCATCAATGCCCCTGCAAATCCACCTACAATCTATCAAATCTGGTTCTGCATGTCTTTGGCATGCTGAAGAAGGAAGGATGGAAGATCGGATCAAATTTGATCTAGTTGAAGCAATCGATCACATATTAATGGCACAAAAGATGTTTTTTCCATATTTTCACCCAAATCAAGATATCCAGTTAGTTCTCCATGTCTATTTGGCATGTTGGAGAAGGAAGGATGGAAGATCGGATCAAATCTGATCTAGTTTGAAGCAATCAAATCACATATTAATGGCGTGAAAGATGTTTTCCAGATTTCCAACCATCAAATCCTACTAAAAAAATATTTTATGCTTCCATGGTGTAGAGGAGACCAAGATCTTTCCAAAAGTATAAAAAATTTTTGTCAAATTTCAAGCACTGGAGTGAAAGTTATGCTCATTTGAATATTTGAATCGAATCCATACAAAAATGGTGAAAAATGCAATTTTCACAAAATGGATCCATGGGCCCGAAATTGAAATTGCCCTTTAGCAAAAAATGCAAAAAGTGCAAAAATTTCCCCATAGCCCCACAAGCCCAACTTCACATTTTGCATTTGATATAGGTCTGACACGTGGCTTTACCTGAGTGGTAACAGTCATGACTCACTTTATAATTTTACTTCTTTTGGAAACAAGGCTCAAAATCTCAAAGTTCTCCATTGACCCACCTCTTCCCCACTTTGACTTTTCAATGTGGCTCAAGCATTTGACTTTTTCCCCTTGGCATGAGTGGGGTTATGGTTCACTTTATCACTTTACTCCTTTTGAAAAAACAAGGCTCAAAATCTCAAAGTTCTCCACCTTTACCCGCCTCTTCCACTTTGACTTTTGATGCGGGCTCAACATTTGACTTTTCCCTTTTGGCATGAGCAAAAGTGGGGCCATTTTTACTTTTCTTTATTTACCTTTTATGGAAACAAAGCCAAAATTCTAATCTTAAAAATGTCTTCAAAACCCACATTGGATTCACCCTTGATGAAGTGCTTTTTCTTTTACTTTTTTGGCTTTGTGTTTGACTTCCCTTTTGTTTTGCGAAAGGCCATATGTTTGACCTTGGACACGTGGAGGCTTCCAGCCATTTGGAGACCTTTTTGGATTTTCCTCTTGAAAAAGAGCGCCAAGAGACACGTGGCTGGCTCCTTCCGGATTTTTTTTGTTTTTTTTGTTTTGGCTAAGTCCCTTTTGTTTGGCGGGGCCATATGTCTGACTGACACATGGAGGCTCAGCACACATTTGGGACCTGCCTTTGGATTTTTCCTTTGAAGTTGTGCGGATTGAGATGACACATGGGCTTCCTAAACCCTTCTATACTTAGCCAATTCAACGGGCTAGTCTCTCTTTGACTTCTTTGAACCTAGACACGTGGAAAGTTGGCACTCATTTGGGGACCACCTTTTGCTTTGACCCTTGAAGGTGCACCGTTGAGACACGTGGAGACTTCCATGGTTCTTTTATACTTAGCCTTATTTGGGCTTTCCCATTTGACTTCTTTTGTTGGACCCTAGACACGTGGAGGGTTATGGAGCTAGTTCAGGTTCTTTTTTGCTTTGGGGACTCCTTGAAGTTTGCCTTGATGAGCACGTGGAGAGCACTTTTGCTAGCTTAGACCTTTCACCTTTGATGACAACTTTTTTTTTAGGCTCTTGACACTGGAGGGTCTCACTTTTTATTTGGGTTATGTTGGGGGTCTCACTTTTGAAGCACGTGGAGGCTTCCTGGAGGCTTCCACCACCCTCTTATACTTAGTCGATTAAAACGTGATTGACTTTATCTTTTTAACTTTGACTCACACATGGAGGGCTGGCATCATTTGGGGTCTCTCCTTTTTGCACCATATCAAAAGTGTGCGAAGAGAGGCACGTGGACACCTTCCACGGTCCCTTCTATACTTAGCCGATTTGGGCCTCGATTGAACTTTTCCTTTTCTCCATTTTGACTTTCGACGTGGGCTTAACATTTGAATTTTTCCTTTTGAAACAAAGATAAATTTCAAAGTGCTCATGATCCACCTTCCCTTTATACCTTAGCTCGATTTGACCAATCAAGATCCTTTGGGGCCACGGAGCAATTTGACACTTTTGCAAAAATAACAAAAATGATAAGTTCACCAAATAAACCGCCACACCATCATCCAATCAAAGATGTCCACGTACTCATGGATGTTGGGGCCAAAAATTGATAGGGAAGATACACCCGTCATTCACGACTATAGAAAAAATACAGAGGGGAAGCTCCACCATTTACGCCTAAAAAACAAACTGCTCCTTGTGGAAAGAAGAACTATAAACAATACCAAGATCGATTCCATGGCGATCCACAATGGCCATAGAAAAAAGGATTTGACAAATTTCATTCGAATGGAGAGAAAAGCAATTTTCAAGCATCCAGATGGGAACCATGTGGACCAACTCAAAATTTTCATCAACTTGATTCTAAATTAGGGTGACTAACCAAATTAAATTAATGGTTGATTGACAAATGAGCACCCACTTCTTCAAAGCACAAAATTTTTTTTACTTCTCTCTCCACATGACTTCTCACTCTTCATAACTCAAACATCTTTAATTACTTGAAAATCACTTATCATGCATTCCTTCATTCTTATTTAAAATAGACTACATTATCTTTATCTTGCTTAACATTTTACTTGTAATGATAGCATCTATTTTTTTGTTTTCTTATTGCAAAAGAATGATGTACATTGGTTAGTGAAAGGAATATATGTACACACATGCTCGGCTACTAGTATTTGTTCTAAGGATTTTTTTCTAAGTTGTATGTTTTTTTGTTTTGTAATTTATCTTAGTTACAACAAGGAGGTTCACTTGAAACCAAGGAATTTTATTAGTTAAAAAGTAAATAAATTATATGTCCTTTTAATATTAGAATTTAATTACCAAGATTACTCTATTTTTGTTTTAAGTTATTGCAACTAAACATATATTCTAACTACTTCAGTAAAATACTTAGTCATCAAGATCCTAGGGGTGTGATTTCATACTCAACCAATATTTTATTATTCATGGGAAATTTAAGTATTAGATGCGTATTACAAGGTGATATGTAATTATAATTTTACACCACCTATGATATTCTAGCAATTATCCTTCTCATTGGATAATATTTAATAATGTGTGATTCATCTTAGTTCTCATAAGAGGTATACATTTGACTAATTCTTGTTACCATCGAAGAGAAGCCTACACCATACCAATAGGATAAACTAGAGAGAACAATTATGCTTACCCCACAACTTATGCTCAACTAGAAACAATCCTGCGAAGATAACACCCTTTTTTGTGAAGAGAAAGGGGTTCAAACTCACAAGTTTCTTACATAGGTATCTCATGACGTGGAATCTACTCATGTCCCAAATCCTCATTTCATAAGTACATAACATGCTTAAAGATAAGTCTATGGGATTAATCATGAGATTTAATTTACATTAGGTTCAACACCTCGTTAGGAAAAGGTCTATAGATGTATACTAGATATGAGATTTTTCAAGAAAAATACAAAGGCACAATCCATCATCATGATATTCTAGCAAATCACGACACTAGAGAGAAGAACTATTATTTGGTAAACACTAACATGCGTACTTGGATGGTCATGGTCAAAGTGGGGATCATTCAATCTAGAAGGAAATATCAATTTTTTCTCAACCGTATAGTGCCAAAGCTCATCTACTAGTCATTCAATAATCAAGAAAAATTGAAGAATTGAAGGTGTTTAAAGAAAATTCCATTTTAATTTATAAAGAGATACTTCTTCCTTCCATTCATGATGTACGCTTCACAACATAGATATAAATGAAATCAAGAAGATAATTACATAATATTTGGATAAATCTTATAACTCGATAAAAAATAACAATTACAAGTTTATTTAAACTTCATTTACGATAAGGACAATATTTTATTTGAAAGTAATAGAACGATGAAAATTTACCATAAACATATCAATACATTTTTTCATCATCATATATAAATTACAAAAATAGACAATTAATTACAACCACACTTATTTACCATATTATTTGTACTGCAAAACTATTTGAGCATGAGTTAGTGAAAATTGTTGGGATGACATCCACCTAAATCCAAAGATAATTATCATTTATTAATTCTCCATTTGCATAATAACAATAATGCACACTCAAAAAGAGAGGGTTAGGTACATATATTATTTTCATTTCATTTCATTTCTTATCAAAGGGAGGAAAGATAAAGAGATAGGGAAGAGAGAATTGAGAGAAACACTATTTTTCCAAAAGTGGCATTTCACACAACAAGACATAAGAGAGAGTTTCATATAGTTAATTATAAGTTTTCAAGACAATATATTGTCTTAACTAAGGTCATACGTCCTTATTTTACATTTTCCTACTAGTTGTGAAATCGTCTAATTTTGGCTCAGGCTAAGGAACCATGTTCAAAAATTTCTTCCGATTGGAAAAGTATAATGGTTAATTTCATTTGTGTACTTCTATATAAAGAATCTATAGGATTTGATGGAAATTAGAACTTGGAAACGTTTCACCATTTAGCTAGTTTTTCGGGCCATCATCATAATTTGCCTAGTTGCAAAATGACCCCAATTTTAGCTCGAGGATTATAAAACCATGTCCAAAACTGATGTTGGATGGAAGAATGTGCACCAGAAATTTCCTAAAATTTCTCCTATATATGGATAATTCACTAGAGTCGAGGAACCGAGCACTAGAAAACGAGTGACAAATAGTGAAGGGTTTTTCAGAGCCACCGATTGTATTGTTCCAGTTTGACCTAGTCAAACTACAACCGAAGGGGTAAAAACCCCTTTTTCCAAACTTGTTAGAATTGTTTTCCCCAAACTGAATGTTGTAAACAATTTTCTAGTAGAAATACTAGAGGTTTGTGAAGCCTAAAAAATTCCTTCGCTCAGGTCCAAAGGGTGAGACAAAACAAAAACCAATTTTTTTTAGTTTTATTAGAAAAATGGGATAACATGGCTCCTAGAGAGGTGTGAAAAAGAAAAAAATAGTCAAACGAGGTCGATTTAAAGATTGATTCAACTCTCCACATAGCAAGGGACACAAGTGAAACTTAACATCTCTTTTTCGGGTTTTAAAAGGTCATCTTATGAGTACCTCGAATATTTCATTTTTTTAAATTTTGCAAGGTAGAAAAGATGGTTGTTTTAGTTGATGATTCATCTAACTCTTGTTGGTACTAGTTGATACGAGAACCTAATTACGATACACTTTTTTAGCAATGCATAAGGTTTTGGTAGCAACACATTTGATGGAAAATTTCAAATCAGTAACATAAATCCAATGGTGGAGTTTCATTATTTCGCACTAACAATCTGGTTAAAGTATCTAATTGTTTAAGTATCTAATGGTTTGATATTTCTATTATATTGTAAATGAATAACCAAATTATATAAAAATTATAAAATATGAAGGTAAGGAGACCATGGCTGGAAATACTAGCATCTGCAGAAATATGGCGGATTCACGTGCATTCCACAAGGTGTCAACTCTCTTTTAACATTCCTTCAAATAGTTCGCAGCATTCAAAACTCCCTCATTTGTAATTTGTTTTAAAGTATGTAAATACACCTCAATAAAAACAAATTGTGCATATCCCAAAAGTGAAGCATTCCATGAGTCTACATTTGTCTAAGGAATTTATCAAATAATGCACATGTTATGTGCATTTGCTAATTTATGATGCATACCATTTTGAATAACCCACAAAAATACTTGTGATAGCTGAATTTTTCTACCGCTTCTACTTGAAATTATGGTTCATATCATCAATTTACCTTTCCATCCTATTGCTCCTGACGGTCTAAACTTACGTCTAATATTAATGAAGTGGGTATATGCCAAAGGGTAAAAAATCCTACTCGTGGCCTTTTAGTTAAGGATTCGTTGGAGATAAAATGCATATTAATCAAAGATTAGGGAGCACTGCACAAAACACTATGTTTTGACATCTGAAAGGGCATTCTCTCAAATTTGAGAGAAAATGTTTTATGAAAAATCCAAGATAACATGTTTCATACCCAATAACTATATTTTAAAATTCCCTTCGATTAAATTTTGATACAAACTTAATCATATATATTTTGTCTAGTACCTTCAAATAACATTTTACTAATGAAAAAAATATGCTTACAGAGAATCCTCTTCATTCCCCGATCATCAACCCTCACACCTTTGGGCTATTCCCATTACATCTTGTAGCACGTATTTTTTTCTCCAACAGGCCTACCACTCTAATCGCCTTTCATCCTAGGATTAAAGCTGCAGAACTTTGGGTGGTTCCCCACCATCAAACTCCTTGATACCTTACAAGTTCAAGCATGAAGTGAGATACAAATGTTGAATATGAATCTTCACTGTGAGTAGGGTGAGGTTTTCCAATCAATGTTATGGAAGAACCCAATGTCAATCCACAAGGAAGAAGCATAAGGTATAAATAATTTTCAACTTCCTCGCTAGATAAGGATATTGAATGCGCACAATATTATAGTAATCCATTATCCTTGTATCGCATTGCTTTTATTTCATTCATTGCAATATTGTTACTTCTTCTTTCTTTCCATGTTTTCAAACCAATGGCCCTAGCATCGTTTTAGGATAGTCTTTGTATTTCGAGGCATGCCCTTTATTTTATTCATTTGATCAAGAATGGAACCATAAATTTGAACATATTCAATCTTAATAACATCCTTACTATTTTCCTTCTTCTTCTACATAAAACAAGCCAACAGTGGACCTTGACCCTTTTCCCCCTACGGATAAATGAAATCACTTCAATACGAGATACATATATAGATTTATCAATTTGCATAAAGTAAATGAGGAGATATTTGGGTTCTTTTTTCATAAACGAGGGCATGTTTATTTAACCCATAATGGTACTGATTGAAGGATGGTTCGAGCACTTTTTATCATAGTTACCACAAAGTTCTATTTATTTTAGTTGTGAGTGCAGGATGCACTTTTTTGTCACCATCCAATCAACTGCTAAATTACACCATTAACTTGGGTTTTAATGTGGTTGACACATTGGATCTCAAACAAAGTGCTTGTATCATTATGAAAGGAAAAGACAAGTCTGAAAGGCTACAAGGATGTGAAAGCTCATGGATGAGGGTTCCCATGCCTTGTATTAAAGTTACACCGCTAACATGATATGGTCCTCCAACACGCCAAGCCTCCCATTATTTCCACCTAATCTACACCATTCTCTCATATATTTATAAATATATATCTCATTTTATTATATTAAATTTGTTAATTTTTATTCTTATTTTATTTTGTTTAATTTTAAATTTATACTTTTACTTCCTTATTTTTACTTAATTATTCGTTTAATATCACGATTATTCTATTGTTGAGGAACAATTGTGATCATGAGTATGTTGTTGTCATCGAATGAAATAAAATCTCGAGCTCCCATGAACACATTCGATAACACGAGACAAGAGGGGTATTACACAAGTAGTTACCCCTTTCCGATGGCGTATCGTGACGGGAATCACATTCCCCTCCCCTTATAAAATCATCATCCTACAATAATTTCAAAAATTATGTCACATCCCACTGAAAATAAACAATGTGTAACAAAAGAAAGGCTATAAGGTTACTTACACTAAGAAGTCAATAATGACAACACTGTCAAGGGTAATGAATTCTTCTGCTAGCAAAATGTGACACATGAGGTTTAAGAAAAGTTTTGACAATTTCTTAATGTTCTGTGAAGATTGGTAGTTCCATTTTATAGTATTACTTAGTTAGTATGTTCCTTTCAAAGTATATTTAAAACTCAATGTCTTAATATTTAATTGTTTAGTATTTTAGTTTATTTATTTTTGTGGGTTCCCAATAGTAACTAACATCAAGATGTTGTAGAAAACTCAAACAAAACACTAACGATCCATGAGTCATCTTGTTACAATATTTCACAACATCGTAGCTAAACACAAGACTACCAACCCAACTATGAGGAGACAATACATAGTCCACACAACATAGTACTCAACACACACCTACTCCCCACACAATATTACTTGTAAGATAAGCCTACTATAACCACAAATAATTCCCAAAAGTACATATACAAAGGTCTTACATAACTCAAAACCATAACATAAACTACACAATGTCAAAATTGAATCAACATCATACCATTAATGAGGAACATCAATCCTCAACATCACAAAACATAACCAGACTCACATGAGTACTCATGAATCATAAACACAACTCCATATACCTCTCAAAGCATCACAAAAAAACTCCATATACCTCCCAAAGAATCACAAAACAACTGCATATACCTCCCAAAACATCACAAAAAACTCCATATACCTCCAAAAGCATCACAAAACAACTCCATATATCTCCCAAAACCAATACATATGCCTCCCAATAGAGAAAGAATCATAATGCCAAAACCAAGATGGGTCACTCACCATAGAGCCTCGTCACCTTATTTCTCCATATCGGGTCACTCAACCATAGAGCCCCATCTCCTTATTTCTCCATATCAGGTCACTCAACCATAGATCCCCATCTCCTTATTTCTCCATATCGGGTCACTCAACCATAGAGCCTCATCTCCTTATTTCTCTATGTAATGAGGTTGGTCACCTTATTGCTCTAAGCACATAGAACCTTGTCACCTCCACCCAAGTGTTATAGTAACATGTAGTTCAATAAAACACAACGCTATGACCCCCTTGGGGTGTACCCCTATACAACGAAGCAGATCCATAGGTCCAACCACTCCATGGTGAATCCCATGACCCTAATCCAACACATAATGACATTAGAACCAACATAAAAATCCATTTCAAATGCCAAGTGGAAAAAATCCCAAGCCTCGGGCTAGGCTAGAAAAAATTTAAACTTGAAAAGAAATTTTCAAACTAAGAAAAACAAATGGATAAATAGCCACAATAATGCAAAGGCCTTTGGTAAGCACAAATCAAATTATATGCCCAAAATTTAAGAATACATCAATCAAGAAAACTACTAGTTCTTTCAAGAAAAGAGAAGAATGTCAATTACGAATAAAATATGAACACGTAAATATCACATTAGGATCACTATGCGGTATTTATTTGGCCACCAAAGGGGTACTCATCGAGTTTTCGACACTCGGATATTGACCGAGCTTGCCAAAATATATATAACCAGAATAATCATACCTCCATATATCTCCGAATCACACATACGAGGATCCACATAGTCAATATCACATAGGATTGTTCGATGGAAAAACCACATAGGAAAGAGAAGGGACTCTATTTTGCATAAGTTGAGCCTAATATGGTGCGATTCCAAAATATATTAAGCAAGCTCAAGTATACTAAATAGATAGAAGTGGTTTTCAATCTACATGAGACTCCACTTCCAAACTCATACTCAACTCAAGGTTATGAAAACCTGGTCCACGTCTCCTCTCTCCACACATACACTCTTAATGATTGCTTCCCTTAGGGTCATTTAGTGTAAGGTAAAAACATAGCACATAACTACATTACTAACACAATTTTGTTTACAAACAATAACCATAATGTCTTTACACCTAGTGAAATTACAGGGTATAACACAACAATGTTCCACAACTTACAACACACAAAATTTCCACACAATGCACCAAAAGTGCAAGTACCATACAATAGGGGACATATGATCACCATATGCCCCTAATTCATGACACACATTTTATCACATAACACATGAATACATAAGTATGACGAATATAGTGATTACCGCTAATACATTGCAATGTCCCCTTTTTGCAGTGTCCTTTTTTCCTACGCCAAATGGCCCAAGGGCCAAGTCGGGTCCAAAACATGGTCAGACCTAGGGGTTGTGGATGTTGGAAGATTTTGGGAAGGGGCCCCATGGTTTTAATATCCTAGTTTTGCGTTTGGGGTCACTTTTGGACATGGCGACTCAAAAAGGAAAAAAGTAACTATAGTTACTTTTATGTTAGTGGCCCCTCCATGGAATGAAATGTGCCTAGGGTTATGGGGGCTCGTTTGCCAAGGAAAAGTATATAAGGAGATGGGGAAGGAAGAAAACGGACCTTTTATCGGAATATTTAGCCTCTTCTCGTGTAGGTAAATAGCTTGTGGAGTCAAATCCCATAGGGACCCTAGCTTTGGGAGCCATTTTATGGGCCATGCTACTGGAGGATTTTGGGGGCTTTTGGGGAAGATGGTTTAATACTCAGGGTCAAATCCCATAGGGGACCCTAGCTTTGTGGTGAAGGTCCCACAACCTTTATACAAAAAATCGCCCATTAGGCTAAGCGATCTAGCATTTGAATTTGCTGCATCCTTTATTTGGGGGTTTATCCAAATGGTCGCAAAAATACCCACAGAAGATTCCAAAAATTTGGAGAAAAATACGAGAAGATTCCAAAAAGCCAAAGAAAAACGAGCCATGAAAAGAGAAGAAACATTAGATGAGCTTCTTCAGCTCAGAGACAACATTTTTAGCTCTAGGAGAGCCAGAGTCGTTTGCCAGAAGATCAGCCAGCTTGAGAAGCTCCGAACAGTCGTCAGCTAAAGCCGCCCTGGTGGAATCCGTGAAGTCCTCCCATGCTTTCAGAGCCTTGAAGGCACGCTGAAGTTTACTTAGGATGGAGGAAATGATTTCAGCTCTGTTATGGTCTTTTTTAGCAACAGCAGACTCAATATCAGCAGTATTAGAGTCCATAACAGGAGGGGAGAGAGGAGTGTCAGCAGCAAAATCTTTAACAGCAGAGGGGTCCTTAGTACCCGCAGAGTGAGAAGAGGGTTCCGCCACATGTTGATTAATATCATCCTGCTCCGCTTCCGGGAATCAGGGTACAGATGAGCAAGCCCCAAAAGATCAGCCGCGCTAGAGTAGTCGAGGGCTGGAGACAGGAGAAGGAGCATGGCCACTGGCATTAGTGTCCTCCAAGAAAAGACATGAGATGGGCGTAGGAAAAGAGGGGGTAGCAGTGGGAATGGAGGCGTCGCGGGGGGGGCTCACAATGGCCACGTCGGAATCCGAACCAGAGGAGAGGAGCGGCGCGGCGGCGGCAAGCAAGCCAGAGAGGAGAGGAGGAGGAGGAGGGGCGAGAAGAAGGGGAGGGGGAGCGGCGGCGACGACCCATTTTGGGAGGGAAACGGAGCAGGTCGGAATGGGAAGCGGCGACGGAAAAAAGTAGATAAAGTAAACCTTGGTGGAGGATGACACCCTCACCCTCCCGAGCCAACATAACAGAATGTTCCAGAGACTGAAAAAGGAAGGCAGCCAAATTGATTTTTCTCCCCCATCGGAGATGGGAGAGAATGAACAGATGGGGGCCGAAGACCAGACGGTATCTTCCGTCGATAGTGAAGTACCTCATAATGATTTCCGCCACTCTGTCCCAGGGAGAGGGCAGAGAGTCACGGGTATAGCCAGAGAGATACTTCTTTGGTTTGTCACCTGGGGCGTTGAAATCTTGAATTTCGGCGTGAAGGGAGCGCTCAGAGTAAATATCGCCCGCAGCAGGGAGCCCGGTGGCATCAGCGATGGCGTTCGTTGAAATGGTGAACCGAGTGCTACCAATTTGGACACGACCCCTCGACCACGAAGCCGTGACAGCATAAGAAACCAGAGCCGAGTAACCAGTCATTTTTTCCAGAAAAGTGGCAATCCCATTTTCCACTAAAATGCTCCACACCTCGCCATCATTCTTAAACGACTCGCAGTTGTCGGGCTCTAGGCGCTTCAATTGACCCCCCATGAGCTGAGAATTAGAATAGTCGCAGAGGCGGAAATAGGAGAGGACGAAAACCAGCTTGAACAGTGAGACCGGCAATGTTATTAAAACCCTTCCGCCACCTCCTCAGATGATTAATGTGTGAATAAAGCTCATTCGTGCGGGGATTTGCCGCATCATTACAAGGCACCTTAATCAAGTAACCCGTGTTAAGTGTCAAATCACTTAAATTCGCCATATTCACCGCCGCCTTTTGAGAAGGCCAAGGCGAGCAAGCCGAAGCCCGAGTCAGCCCTTTAATCCACCAGTCAGCAGTGGGATGTGTCGTTTTGAACAATCTGACAGAGGTCATTCGGGAAGTTATCAGTCCAATTTTGCTGATTTTCGATGATGACACCCATATTAGCAAGAAGATCCGCCGCTTTATTTCCTTCCCGGAAGACATGCTGGAATTGGACTTGAAGGAAAGATCTTTGTAAATTTCTAATATCAGCAATGATGTTCCTAATCGACCAATGGCCAGGGTCATTTGATCGGAGGAGGTTTATGATGTTGAGGGAGTCACTTTCAACTTGAAGGGGATCATTGCCAAGATTTATAGCCATCTCAAGGCCCTTGAGGATAGCTAAAGCCTCCGCACGATGGTTGGAGCCAAAATTGAAATTATGAGCAGAAGCAGCAACAATTAAACCCGAAGAGCAACGGAGAATGGCCCCTCCTCCGGACATACCTGGATTTCCTTTCGAAGCTCCATCCGTGTTGAGTTTTTTCCAGCCCCTTGGAGGGGGAAGCCAGCAGACCAAATTCCGATCAGTATGAGCTCTTTTACAAGGAATGGATAAAAACTTCTGCCACTCCTGGGTGTGACAGAACTGTAGTTTTTGCTGATATTTGGACCACGTGGTCAGATTGATATTTTCTTGGAGGGCCAGAGCAATCTGAGTAGCCACCTGACCAGGATTGAGACTTTTTTCTTTGAAGATTCTTCTGTTCCTTTCTTTCCATATGCCCCATAAACCATGCGGGAGGAGGAGTTTCCAAGCCAAGTTTAGAATCGGATGAGTGAAGGGAGAACTCCATTGAGAGAGGGTGTCCTGAATGGAATCCGGAAAGATCCAAAATACACCGAATCTCGATAAGAGCCACTGCCAAATAACTTGCGAGAAAGAGCAATGGATCAAGAGATGTGATGAGGACTCCGCTTCATTGGCACATAGAACACATTTGGTGGGAAGGGAGAAACCCCTTCTCTTCAGGTTCTCCCCAGAGAGGAAAGCGTTCTTAGAGGAGAGCCAAGAGAAAAAACCAATTTTAGGGGTGATCTCCTTAGGCCAGAAATTTGTAAGAGGGGGGCCTATGTCAGCACTATGCATCGAGAGATAAGCAGCCTTAACTGAAAAGGAGCCCGAGGAAGAGAGAGTCCAGATAATCTCGTCCTCATTATGGGAAAAAGGGATGTATATGGAAGAGAGCAACGCTTTAAGTGAAGACAGCAGGTTTCTTTGCAGGACGCTGATATCCTCCCATTCCTTGATATCCCATGAGGGGATGGAGTTTAACCTCTGCCAATAGCCCGAAGCTAATCTGCCATGTATATTGATGATACTTCTCTTGATAGGATCCCAAGAGGGATTGAGGTCAAGGGGTTCATCTCCAATCCAAGTATCCCTCCAGAAATCAATGAGACGCCCATTCCCGAATTTCCATTTAGTGCCAGCCCGAATGATGGGAAGCGAGCTACATATAGAGTTCCATATGGCTGAGCCTCTAGTAGGGATGGAAGTGATAAAGTCTTCATTGTTTGCTAAATACTTAGCTCTGAGCAAGTGGGCCCAACAGGAATCACCTTTAGCCACCTCCCAAGCAAGTTTGGCCAGGAGGGCCCCGTTCATCTCATTCATTTTCCGAAGACCGAGACCACCGTGAGCAGTTGGTTTACAAACCTCTTTCCAGGCCACAAGATGAATCCTTTTCTTTTCTTCAGTTCCAGACCACAGAAAGTTCCTTTGAGTTTTTTCCACAACCTCCCTAACATAGCTGGGAATCTTGAGCAAAGACAGGAAGTAAGTAGGAAGGTTCTGAAGAGTGGCTTTCACCAGCTGGAGCTTGCCAGCCTGGCTGAGTAGAGCTCCTTTCCATGCAGCGAGCTTTTTTTGATATCTTTCAATGACCGGATTCCACATATTTTTTGATTGCCTTCCATGGAAGAGGGGGATGCCCAGATAAGAGGCGGGGAGGTCCACAATCGAGCAACCAAAGATATCAGCAATCTTCCTCTGGACTCTGGGGGGCGTGTTGATGAAGGAGATGCTGCTCTTGGTGAAGTTAACCGTTTGCTGAGAGGCTGATTGATAAAGAGAGAGGATATCCATAATAGCCCTGGCTTCAATAACAGAAGCCAAACTCAGCAATAAGGTGTCGTCAGCGAACTGGCTATGAGTGGCCGAGGGACAGTTTGAGGTGATTTTCATGCCAGAGATGATGGATTGATTTTTTGCCGCATCCAGAGCTCTGCTGAGGGAGTCCGCCATTAGAACAAAGAGAAAAGGTGACAGAGGATCGCCTTGCCTAATACCCCTGCTGCTTTTGAAGAAACCCGCAGGAATGCCATTGATAAGAATAGAGAAGCAAGGGGTCGAAACACATGAGAAAATCCAGCTACACCACTTTTTGTCAAAACCAAATTTTTCCAAGGTCTTTATTAGGAAAGGCCAGCTGACTCTGTCAAAGGCTTTTTGCATATCCAATTTTAAGATCATACCTGGAGACTTCGCAAGAAGAGCCGAGTGGATGGCCTCATGGACAGTAATTATACCGCCTTGAATAAGACGACCTTTTATGAATCCGTTCTGATTGTGAGAGATGAGGTTCGGCATAAGAGGTTTTAGCCTGGAAGCCAGCATCTTAGTGATGATCTTGTAAGACGTGTTGCATAAACTTATAGGCCGAAAATTGGAAACCTCCTTGGAATTATGCACTTTTGGGGCAAGGGCCACGAAAGTGGTGTTCCATTCCTTAAGCAGCTTGTCATTCATCTGAAATTCATTAACTGCTAGGAATAGGTCCTGCTTGATGATTTCCCAAAAAACTTGGAAGAAAGCGGCAGGAAAGCCATCCGGACCCGGGGCTTTGTCTCTCTTCATAGCAAAGACAGCTTTATGAATTTCCTCCATAGAAAAAGGCTTGGTTAGATTGTTGTTCATCTCAGGAGAAACCAGATGAGGAATGTGCTGGAGCATTTCATTCATAGATTGTTCCGAAGGGCCAGATCAGCATGGAGAAGATTTGAGTAGAAGGATATAAGCTCATTGGAAATATCAGATTCAGCTGTGAGTAAGTTCCCTGCTGACGACACCAACTCACGAATCTTATCTCTAGCTTTATGTTTACAAGCAGTGATGTGGAAGAATTTGGTATTACGATCACCTTGCTCAAGCCAGAGGGCCCTAGAACGCTGCCTCCAATAGGATTCTTCTTCTTTAAGAGTGTTGTGATAATCACTGAGGAGAGAGATTTCTTGTTGGTGAAGATGATCCAACCTTCCAACAGCCTCAATTTGTTCGGAAATTTTAACCAAGCTCTGAGAAAGCTCCTTCTTGCGAACCTTGATGTTACCGAAGACCTTCGACTTCCAAATTTTGAGCTGTTTTTTTGATTTCTTTAAGTTTGCTGGAAAATCTGAACATATTAGTTCCCTCAATCTCGATATTCCACCAGCTTGCAACCAGGGGAGTCAGATGGTTATTTTCAAGCCAAGCCAGCTCAAATCTGAAGGGAGGATTCTTGGCATTTACCTTGTGATTGGCGCTTAACAGAAGAGGGCTGTGATCTGAGCCAGCCCTTGAGAGGGAGCTGAGATAAAAGTCCGGAAAGAGAGAAATCCAATCCAGAGAGCCAAGAGCTCTATCTAATCTGCATTGGATGTGGTTCCTGCCCAATCTGCGGTTTGACCATGTGTAAGATGAGCCGTGGAGATCCATGTCCAGAAGTGCATTCTCCCTTATGAAGTCAGCCAAAGCATCCATGCTAGACGGCATAGCAGGAATACCCCCCTGTTTATCCGAAGGATAAAGAGGGCAATTAAAATCACCCATTATTAGAATGGGAATTTTACCACAAGTGATGATGAAGTTAGTGATATCTCTCCAAAGTTTTCCACGATGAGTCTCCAAGTTTGGGGCATACACATTGATAGCAATCCAAGAGGAGTCAGCACCAATCTCTTGGAAGAGGATACATATGAAGTTGGGGTGCTTGAACAGGCAATCCCCTTTAAGATTTCTGGGATCCCACAAGGTACAAAGCCCCCCAGAGTTTCCAGTTGAAGGTTGAGATTCAAAGGCAGCCGCTGGCCAGATTTTATGGAGCCTAACCTCCGTTTTTAGTTTGGTTTCCTGCAACATGATGATATCAGGAGAGTTCTGAAACCTGATGTCTTTGATGATTCTTTGTTTTTGAAGAGAGTTGAGCCCTCTTATATTCCAAGAAATGATCTTCATTTCTTTTGTTTGGGTTTACTCCCCACCACCATGGGGATAGTGCTTTGGGTTCCTTGCGCCACATTTGTAGCTGCTTCTAGCTGAAGCTTAACACTGCTTGGAGTTCTGCCTCTAACCTTTTCCAAGCCAATATCGGGTTTCTTGTTGCTGCTTCTAGTGGAACGGTGATTGAAACAATCATCGGTGGAGAGATCCGAAGGAGAGGGGCGAGCTCACAAATAGGCGGGTAGAGGAAGAGCGGGGGTGGGGGATCGAGGGAAGAGGGGATCGAAGGAAGGGGGAGGGGAAAAGGAGCATGCAGCGCGAAGGGGAGGGGAGGAGGTAGCCAAAAGAAGGTCCTCACCAAGAGACGAAGAGCCGGGAAGAGCCGAAGGATCTAGGGGGAGGGGGATGGAGGGCTAAGGAGGAGGGGAGGATCTCAGAAGCAGGATCAGAAGAAGGGTTGATTTCTCCATCCTCAAGGAGAGTGAAGGAATTAGACGTGGGGATGATCGGGATCTCAATGGAGGACGATTTAGGAACGGATTTTTTCTTGTATTTTGGGGAGAGGGTTTGGGACATTGGTTTCGGTTGAGGTTTAGAGGGGCAGCCAGAGGCCCTATGGCCAAGTTTTTTGCAGAAGGAACAAGCTTGAGGAATGTATTCATAGTCAATGGGTTGTTTCCAGTTCCCTAAGTCCGAGATAAGCTCGATGTCCTTTGGCAAGGGGCAACTAATATCAGCATTAACACAGAAACGAGCATGAATGAATCTAGTTTTTGCTTTTGTGGCTTGATCTATAGCTATCAAAGAACCTATTGAAAGAGCAATACCTTCAATAACTGCCGGGTGCCAAAACTCCAGAGGGAGCCCCGGGAGGCGAACCCAGATTGGGGCTTGGGTCATGGATTCCGTGTGTGGGTTGAAACCAGGTGACCATTTCCTGAGATAAAAACCCCGCCTGCCAAAAAACCACGGACCACCAAGCAGCGCACGAGCGAAGTCTTCTTTCAAGCTGAAGGAGAATAAGATGAATCCATTTGGCATAGCCGCTATTTCTAAACCACATGGTTGCCATTTTAAACGAGCCCATTTTTTTATATCCTCCAAAGGGGGCCTGAAGTCTTCTTTGGACAAAGTCACGAGAAGCAAGATGAATCCATGATATGAGAGGGGATGCGCGGAAAAGGACCCTTCGATGTGAAGGGGAGAGCTTTTCCGAGCTATGAGCTGATGTGGAACCCTCCATGACTTTTGACCAAGTGAAAGGCTGCATTGAGAGAGGGACCCAGGGGTTTCCCGATCCGACCGTGGGGTCCGCATTAGGGAGGACCGAGGCAGCGAGACAGAGGCGAAAGGCGGAGCAGCCGAGGCGGTGAGCTTTTCTTCGTTCTTTTAAGGTGCAGAGACATGCAGACAGAGCAAAGAAAGGGAGCACTGAGGCAAGCTGAGCTTTTCTTTCTTCGTTCTTTTAAGGTGGAAACGTTATTACATGTATATATTATTGCATTTCCAAAGACCCTTATTTTTGCTCTTGTATTTAGAGGGTCATGAACCTCTGATGTTTTCTTTTAGTACGCTTGTGCTTTTATCGGGCAGCATTTTGATATATGTAAAACTCCAAAAATAGTGTTATTATGTCCTTTATAATAATATCAAGCTCTCTTTAAATTTTCAAGTATTTCGTGGACATTTTGGCAAATATTAAGTTTCTTTATTTCGTTGTCCCAACATAAAATCTACATAAATTAGTATTTTACTTTGCTGCATTTTTCATATATTTTGTGCATTTTTAAGTGGTATCCCACAAGGGATATTTCAAAGGTATCGAGCAGCTATTTCTCCAGCTGTTGGGATTGAAAGATGGGGGACAAAGACAAGTGAGGTCATAGGCGTAGAGATAATGAAACAATTGTTCACCAACATGGTAAAGCAACATGAGACTACCAATCTCTATTTGGTCCGATCACTGGGAGATTAGCACAGGACAAGTATGATACTCATGTGGAAAGAGGAGAAAATAACAATAGGGGACAATATGGTCAAAGAGGTGAGGGTGGACATTTAGGACAACGGTCCCCCCATTCTTCTACCAGGCCTCTGGGGTCTCACGAACCTTCTTTCTTGAAGGATCTGGAAGTTTCATAGGTACGGAAGCCAAGGGATGTTGTAGATGAGGAGTCTTGTTGGGAAAGGTACCAAAATTTAAGTGATGGCTTTCGTGACAACATGCCATTCCAGGAATATTGCAAAATGAAGATTGGCAGTAGGCCTAGGAGAGATTACTAGGCACAAGTACCAGAGATGCAAAGGAGGTTGGGATAGATTTTTGTTCCACATTTTGATGGTTCTAAGAAGTGTACTGCACAGTCTTGGGTGTAGAAGTTGAAGACATACTTTGAATTGAATCCTATGTGGGAGGAAGATGCAATTAAGTTTGAAATCTTACATCTAGAGGGAGACGCTCTTGATTAGTGGCATCATGGGTTAATTACACAAGGACACATATACATCATGACTTATGCAGAGTTCAAAAATAGGCTAGTGAGAAGATTTGATAAGAGGGACCCCGACAGGTATTTTAGAGAGTTGACTCATCTGAGGTAGACTCGGTTCCATGGATCAGTATATCACCGATTTTTAGAGACTATCGGTCATGGTACCTGATGTTACAGAGATGAGGTTGATTTCCCTATTCACAGTAGGATTGACAGACGCTCTCGCTGGATTTGTGAGGGAATTTGAGCCTTCTTCATTGCATGAGGCTATTAGGAGAGCTCGTGACCTAGAGTTATCCACTCCCAAGTCGAGGTTTCCACCTTGAGTGCAGCCTAAGGGTTTCCCTTCAAGAATCGGGGTTTACAGCCAAAGGTACCTCCACCTAGGAAGGATACAACTTGGAGACCATTCGAGCTAGTGAGGACAGGGAGGAATTGAGGTGAAAGAAACTATGTTTCGATTTCCGCACACCTTGGGTCCCAGGACATGATTGCAAGGGTAGAGGGAGGGCCCAATACATAGAGGTCTTCAAGGAGAGTGATGGTGACAAGGAGTTGGACACACAACCATTAGAGGATGATGATGATGAGGCATTAGATGGTGTGGGTGTGGAGCAGGATAGTGAGACTTTCCCCGTAGGAGACTATCGCCACATTGTCTAGTACCCCGAGGTACAAGGCATTCAGAGTTAGGGGAGTTTTGCAGGGACAATGAGTAGTGGTACTCATTAATAGTGGGGTAACCCATAAATTTATTGATGCCTCACCGTTGAGAGGTGGGGGTTACCGAAAAGGAATTTGAGGGCTTCAACATGGTTGTATCCAATGGAGATTCTATGATATGCACACGACGGGTTCCCAATTGAGTATCACGATGGGTAACTATATAGTTACCAATTATTTCTATATTGTTGGTATTTGAGATACAAACATAGTGTTGGGGATATAGTGGCTCCATTCCCTTGGTGAATTTCGAACTAACTTCTAGAAAATGGAGGTGAAGTTTAAGTCCAAAGGGAGGAATGTGATCTTGAGGGGCTTATCTTTAGGGGCACCCCGAGTTACTACAAAGTGAAGAGGATCGAGAGGATCTATAGGCACGACAAGGTGGATTGGGCAGTACACTATTTGGTTTCGACCAAGAAATCAGAGGAGGGATAACAATAGTACCATGTGGATATACATGGCCTATTGGAAAACACAATGCCGTGTTTGGTGACATACCTCTAGGCATACCTCCAGATAGGGGATTTGAGCATGTGATTGAGCTCGAGGATGCTAGACCGGTGGTCACTTCTCCTTACCGTCACCCCAAATGGTTTAAGGATGAGATTGAGAAGACTATACAGGAGCTCATGGATATGGGGCATATTAGACTGATTTCCAGCCATTTTGATTCTTCGGTGGTTTTGGTGAAGAAGAAGGATGGGACCCTACGGATGTGTATGGACCACCGTGCCTTAAATAAGAAGACACTAAATTAAAAGTATCCCATATCACGCATTGACGAGTTGTTGGATGAGCTACATGGTGCAATCTATTTTTTGAAAATAGACTTGCATTCTGGATATCATCAGATCAAATTCAGGGAGCAGGATGTGCATAAGACAATGTTCAGATGCCATTACAGTCACTTTGAATTCTTGGTGATGCATTTCAGATTGTCTAATGCTCCAGCTACATTCTAGTCTTGTATGAATCATGTGTTCAACCGCCACTTGCGGAAGTTTGTATTGGTTTTCTTTGATGATATTTTAGTCTACAACAGGACATGGGAGGACCATATCAGCACACCGGGTGAGATATTAGGGATATTACAAACTAACTCGTTATATGCGAAAGCCTCTAAGTGCAAGTTCTAATGACCAAACTTCTTTACTTGGGATATGTAATTGGTGGGGGTAAAATGAAGGTGGATAGAGGGAAGATACAGGTAATCCTAGATTGGCCGCCACCTAGGGCATTGACACAATTGAGAGGATTCATGGGGTTGGTCACATACTAAAGGAGGTTCATGAAGAATTTCTCTTAGTTGGCTGCTCCATTGACCGATTTGATCAAGAAGGGGGATTTTTCTTGGACATACACAACACAAGAGTTTTTTGATCACCTCAAGGAGGTGATGAGTTTATGTCCCATCCTCACATTACTAGATTTCTCCCACCCATTCATTCTAGAGTGTGATGCATCAAGAGAGGGTGTTGGGGTAGTTCTCATGCAGGATAGGCATCCCATCGCCTATGAGAGTAAGAAATTGAAACCTATGGAGAGAGGGTATTAAATTTATGACAAGGATATGTTGGCCATCGTGCATGCCTTGGCCAAGTTTAGACAAAGGCCTTTGGGCATAGAATTTTTGGTTCTTCCCGGGACAGAAAGAGCTCAATGATTGCCAGTAAATATGGGTGAACAAGGTGCAAACCTATGACTTTGACATAGAGTACACTAGAGCTAAGAATAATATTATTACTGACGCTTTATCTAGGAGGCCTTACGCCACTTTGCTATGCTTAGTTCTATGTTTGAGATTTAAGTAGATTGGAAGGCTCATATACTTGTTGAGTACTCAAAAACTAGTTTTCCTATGAGATCCTGGATGGTAGTATACAGGACGACCGATACAGAGTAGTGGATGATCTCATTTTCTATAAGGGTAGGATTTTCCTTGTACCAGGATCCAAAATGAAGGAGAAGATCCTTAGGGCAAGTACATGATACACCACTAGCTAGACATCCTAGGTATTTCAAAAATACAGTTCATCAGGAAAGATTTGCATGGAAGGGAATGAAGTACGATGTCCTTAATTATGTCGAGAGAGTGTATGGTTTGCTAGCAAACCAAATCCGAGCGTTCTTTCCCAGCAAGATTACTTCAGATCTCCCCATTCCCGAACAGAAATGGGAAAGCATATCTATGGAATTTATCACTGGATTCCTTTGGTGCATGGGCATAGCTACATTATTTATATTGTAGTTGATCGGTTAACCAAGTATGCTCATTTATTTTCCCTACCCAAGGGGCATGAGGTAGTGGATGTGGCCCGGATCTTCTATACCGGTATTTTTAGGCTACATGGGTTGCCTAAAAACATTGTCGATGGAGAGACTAGATCTTCATGAGCACTTTTTGGTAGGATATCTTCGATTAACAGTACGAGTTGACCCCTAAGACTAGCTACCACCCACGATAGATGGGTAGACAGAGATAGTCAATAAGTGGGTAGAAGGCTACTTGCGGAATTATGTAACAGGACACCAGCAGGCATGGATTAAATGCTTACACATGGGTGAGTACTACTACAATACCACCTACCAGATGAGCATAGGTATGGCCCCTTTCTGATCCCTGTATGGGTACAACACCAGGACATTTGTAGATTTGGTATTACCAGATAACCGAGCTCCCAAAGCTTGAGATTGGTTACAGGAGAACCATGATATTCTGAAGGCTCTTAGAGAGAATTTTCAGAAGGCACAAAATAAATAGAAGGTATACATAGATCAACATAGGACATAGAGGTCTTTTGAGTCCGGGATCTAGTGTTCCTACGTTTACATGCCATATAGGAAGTCATCACTTGAAGTATGGGTGTAGAGAAATTGAAACCATGATTTTATGGTTCGTAACGAGTAGTTCGTCGAGTAGGGGCAGTGGCATATGAGCTAGAGCTATCGGAGCACATTAAGATACATAATGTCTTCCATGTTTCATGCCTTAAGAAGGCGCTCAGATAATATATTGTACCCTCTAAAGAGATACCACCACTAGATGAGGAATTGAAGTTGGTGCTTGGAAAAAAGCCATTATTGAAACAAGATGAGGGGACTCGGGATTAGAGTAATCACCGAGTATTTGGTGCGATGGAAGGGACTACCACTTGAGGATACTACTTGGGAGGGGAGTAGATTTTACACAATCCTAATTTTCATTTTCTTGAGGACAAGCGAAATTTGGGAAGGGAGGAATATAATTTCCCCTTTATGTAGTGTCCCATTTTCCTACACCAAATGGCCCAAGGGCCAAGTCAGGTCAAAAACGTGGTTAGACCTAGGGGGCTATGAATGCTGGAAGCTTTTGGGAAGGGGCCCGTGGTTTTAATATCCTAGTTTTGTGTTTGGGGATCACTTTTGGACATGGCGACTCAAAAGGAAAAAATTAACTATAGTTATTTTTTATGTTAGTGGCCCCTCCATGGAATGAAATGCGCCTAGGTTTACGAGGGCTCGTTTTCCAAGGAAAAGTATATAAGGAGATGGGGAAGGAAGAAAAAGGACCTTTTTATCACATACTTTTAGCCTCTTCTCGTGCAGTTGTTGTTGTTGCTTTTAATAGCTTGTGGAGTCAAATCCCATAGGGACCCTAGCTTCGGTGGTGAGAGACCCATCCCTAGCTAGCAGGCATTCTTCGGTAGTGAGAGATCTACCCTAGTCTGTCATTTTGGAGCCATTTTTTGGGTTGTGCTACAGAGATATTTCCAAAGGGTTTTGAGGATTTTGGGGGGCTTTTGGGGAAGACAATCAGAGGGGCTCTAGATTATACTCACACAACCATCCGGGCTAGGCGCGACAACACATTAAAGGTGCCTCCCTCATTTTCCCGACCCCATTCCAAACGAGGTGACCTGTAGCCTTTATTTGGGGGTTTATCTAGTCATTCGTTTCAGATCTGAAGGTGGAAACGTTATTGCATGTATATATTATTGTCATTTCCAAAGACCCTTATTTTTGCTCTTGTATTTAGAGGGTCACGAACCTCTGAAGTTTTCCAGCCGCTAGGGCACGCCGTGCTTTTTCTCGCAACATTTTGATATATGTAAAACTCCAAAACAATGTTATTATGTCCTTTATAATAATATCAAGCTCTCTTTAAATTTTCAAGTATTTCGGTGGAAATTTTGGCAAATATTAAGTTTCTTTATTTCGCTTTCCCAATTGTTAAAATATACATAAATTAGTATTTTACTTTGCTACATTTTTCATATATTTTGTGCATTTTTAAGTGGTATCCCACAAGGGATATTTCATACATATACACAATTACAAAACAACTGTCATAACATACATCATGATACATCACAATATGGTGGCAACAACATGGTATGATACAAAATATCAGAACCACCCTTTGGTACACATCACATTGATACAAATACACAACATCATAAGATGACAAAACACCACCACACTTTCACCGTTCACATTAACATTGTTTTTCACCCAACAAGGTGGTAACATATGGGTAATACATGTTTAATCCATGAGAGAGAGATAAATCTCATCACCATACACATCAACAACACAAATAATGCACACCAAGTGAAACACAATAGATACATTCACATGATCACAATTACAAGTTGTCACATCAAAAAAATATTATCACATTACACTTCCCATCTCCTCCACCACCATGCATAACCATCACAACTCCAATATGTACCGCAGGTTGAAGAGTACGAACCATGCTCGGATACCAAATGTAACACCCAAAAATTTGGCACACAAATGCAATAGTAAATATAAGGAATAAATTTGTTTAACTTTCATTACTTGATACATGACAACACAAGAGATCGATTAGGAAAATGCATAACACATGAGATGCTTGACAAACATTATCCCACATAGATAACATGAAAAATACATGATGCACATCAAGGAAACCTTCCCAAAATGACAAAAATATGGTATAACTCCTCGTATAGGCACCATCCATGACACAACATTTTCCTAGTTTACATATTCATTACAATTATATTTCATTATTGACCTTAATTACTTGAAAATCACTTATCGTGCAGTCCTTCATTGTTCTTCTTGTGTTTTACTTGTGAAGATTCCATATAATTTTTTTGTTTCCCTTATCCCAAAATAATGATGTAGCTTGGTTGGTGAGAGGAACATATGTACACACATGAGGCTACTAATGTTTATTCTAAGGATTTGTTTTCTAAGTTTTATGTTTGTTTTGTTTTGCAATTTATCTCAGCTTATAACAACTTACGCTCACTTGAAACCAAGGAATTTTATTTATTAAAGAGTAATAGATTACGTGTCCTTTTCAAATTAGCAATTAATTACCAAGATTACTCTATTTTTTTTAACTTATTACAACTAAACATATATTCTAACTACTTCAAGAAAATACTTAGTCATCAAGATCCTAGGGAGTATGATTTCATACCCAACCAAGTTTGGATTATTCATGGGAAATTTAAGTATTAGATGCGTATTACAAGGTGATATGCAATTATAATTTTATACCCCTTATGATCTTCTAGTGATTATCCTTCTCACTGGATAATATATAATAATGTGTGATTCATCCTAATTCTCATAAGAGGTCCACATTCAACTAATTCTCGTTACCACCGAAGAGGGGCCTACACCATACTTGACAGGATAAACTAGAGAGAATAATTATTCTTACCCAATAACTTATGCTCAAATTAAACACTCCTGTTAAGATAAAACCCTTATTTGTGAAGAGAAAGGGATTCAAACTCTCATGTTTCATACATAGGTATCTCACAATGTGGATTCCACTCATGTCCCAAACCCTCATTTCATAAGTACATAGCATGCTTAACACTAAGTATATGGGATGAATCATGAGTTTTAATTTACATTAGGTTCAACACCTCGTTAGGACCAAGTCTAGAGGTTTATACTAGATATGATATTTTTCAAGTGAAACACAAGGGCACAACCCATCATCACGAGATTCTATCGAAGCATGACACCTAAGAGAAGAAATATTAGTTGGTAAACACTAGCACCCGTATTAAGGAAAGGTCATGGGCGAGTGGAGATCATTTAATAAAGAAGGAAATATCAAGTTATTCTCAACCATATAGTGTCAAAGCTCACCTACTAGTCATGCAATAATCAAGGAAAGATGAAGAATTGAAGGTGTTTAAAGAATAATTCCATTTTAATTTATAAAGAGATACTTCTTCCTTCCATTCATGATGTAAGATTCAAGATATAGCTATAAATGAAATCAAGAAGAACATTAAATAATATTTGGATAACTCTTAAAACTTGATAACAAAGAAAAATTACAAGTTTATTTAAACTTCGTGGATGACAAGGAGAAGATTTTATTTGAAATCAATATAAGGATGAAACTTTACTATAAACATAACAATACATTTTTTTCATTATCATATGTAAATTACAAAAATACAAAAATAAATCGCAACCACACCTTTGTATCCTGTAAAACATTTTGAGCATGAGTCGGTGAAATTTTTTCTCACGACATCCACCTAAATCCGATATAATTATCATTTTTTAGTTTTTAATTTACATAGTAACAATAATTCACATGCAACAAGAGAGGGTTAGGTACATATATTCTTTTCATTTCATTTTTTTCTTATCCAAGGAGGAGAGAGAAAGAGATAGGGAGCAAAGAGAATAGAGAGAAACACTATTTTTCAAAAAGTCACATTTCACACAAGCCATAAGGGAGAGTTTCAAACACTTATTTATACGTTTTAATAAGTTTTCACAATGGTTTATTGTCTTGAAAAAGGTCATACGAGCTTATTTTACATTTTCCTACTAGCTGTGAAAACGTCTAATTTTGGCTTGGAGGCTAAGGAAGCACATTCAAAAAATTTCTTCCGATCGGAAAAAGTATAATGGTTAAGCTCCTTTGTGTACTTCTATTTACCAAGAATTTACAAGATCTGACAGAAATTAGAAATGGTAAATGGTTAACCATTTGCGCTGCTAGTTTTTCGTGGCCATCGGTCATAATTAACCTAAATGTAAAATGCCCTCAATTTTAGCTTGAGGGCTTAGAAAACCACGTCCAAAATTGACGTTTGCTGGATGAATTTGCAATAAGAAATTTCCTACAAGTTCTCCTATATATGGATAATTCACTTTCTTTAAAGAAACCGAGATCGGAAAAAATGGGTTATAAATGATGACAAGTTTTCCAGAGCCTATTGGTCCAGTTTGACCTAGTCAAACTATGACCGGAGGCCTACAAAACCCTTTTGCCAAACTAGCTAGAAATATGTTTTCCCCAAAATGAGTGTTGTAATAATTTGTTTAGTAGAAATACTAGAGGTTTGCGAAGGCGGAAAAATATTCCTTCACTTAGGGTTCAAACGGTGAGATGAAATGAAAACAAACTTTTCCAATTTTAATAGCTCCCTAAAATTGCTAAATGGGGTAACATGGATCTTAGAGGGGTAGAATAAAATGAAAAAATAGTCAAATGAGATCGATTTAAGGCTTGATGCGACTCTCCACATAGCAGGACACAAAAAAATCTTAACATGTCTTTTTCGGGTTTCAAAGGTCATCTTGTGGGTACCCGAATATTGTGTTGTT
Source organism: Taxus wallichiana var. yunnanensis (assembly GCA_018340775.1). Lineage (NCBI taxonomy): Eukaryota > Viridiplantae > Streptophyta > Pinopsida > Cupressales > Taxaceae > Taxus > Taxus wallichiana. Next base: position 129,962,299 of record CM031236.1, on the reverse strand, counting down.
TTTTCTAATTTTGCAAGATAGACAAGATGGTGGTTTTAGTTGACAACTCATCTAACTCTCATTGATATCAGTGGATATGAGCACATTATTACGATACCCTATTTTAGCAATGCATAGGTTATGGTAGGAACACATTTGATGGTTAAATTGTAAATCGGTAACATAAATCCAAAGGTGGAGTTTTGTTGTTTCCCACTAACAGATCTAGTTAAAATATCCAATTGTTTAAGTATCTAATGGTTTGATATTTCTATTTTATTGCAAATGAAGAACAAAATTATAAGAAAATTATAAAATATGAAGGCAAGGAGATCATGCCTAGAAATACTAGTGTCTACAAGTGTATGGTGGGTCACCCACATTCCACAAGTGTGCCAACTCTCTTTTAGAATTCTCACAAATATTTCATGAGCATTCCGAAACTCCCAATTTGTACTTCTTTTAAAATTCTCTAAATCCGCTTCGATAAAACATTTTGTGCATATACCAAAACCTAGCATTTCGTGAGTCTACATTTGTCTTAGGCATTTGTCAAACAAAGGCACATGCTACGTGCATTTGCTAATTAAAGATGCATACAATTTTGAATAACCCACAAAACTACTTGTGATAGCCTCCTTTTATACTTTCGCTTCTACATGAAATTAAGGTTCACGTCATCAATTTACCTTTCCATCCTATGAATCCGATGGTCTAAACTTTCTTCTAATAGTAATGAAGTGGGTATAGGACAAAGGGGCCAGAGAAAATTTCAGTTGCGAATATTCATAGTTTGGCGAATAGTATAATTTTGGGAATTTGATTTTTCTGAATTTTATAGCAACGGAAGTAACTAGGTTTTGCCCAAAAATTCCACAAACAATAATCTATCCCATGTGAATCACCAAGGAATTTCCAATCCAAATTTATATTTTTATATTAAATCACCGCATGATCGATGCGTCGAGATTTGAAAACATTATTGTTTCTCCAGAAATATATGGAACCTTATCTGCTTCGAGGCTCATTCTTTGACATCCATGGGAGTTTTTCTAGGAATTGGATCAAATTCACCATATATATAGACACACACACAAGTGATGTTTTCCCACAATTTTCCAATTTGTTAATTTGTGAATTCGTAGATTGGTATTTAGTGAATGGGCATATTGCAATTTTCTTACAAAATTTTAAATAAATCTAGATCTTGCCACGACCGGGTATTGCGTTGCGGTTTACATCCTAGAAGAACTTACTCAGGTGAGTCCTCGCCTATTTGAGACTTGTTTTATTTCATGTCACATTGTTTTATCTACGATTATTCTTTCGTAATTTATTACAAATCCTGAACATCCTCATCCTCATAACCACTATGATTTTTTATGTTGTCTAGAATATTCCTCCTCTTGTAGAGAATCATAACTATTTTTCCTACCTTAGATACATCTATGTAAAATAAATATATTTATTTTTTATATTTAAAATCACTTCATATATCTCCATGAGTTTATGCTCTATATATTCCTTGCTTTATCAATGTATCTTCTTTGATTCTTTTTGTTAATGTTCTCTCTTCTATAGTGTGTGTGTGTGTGTGTGTGTGTGTGTGTGTGTGTGTGTGTGTGTGTGTGTGTGTGTGTGTGTGATGTTTCACATATGATACAATCATGATAAGGGTATTCTTTGTATATTGTCATGTTCCTACTTGGAGAATGTGTTCAATAAACTTGAAGGATATTATCATAAAGTAACGATGATAGTAACGGGGCAAGTTGATTGGCATAGTTAAAAATAATAGTCAAGAAGCATATCATGTGGCTAGTAATCAAGTTGACAAGGTTGAATCTAGTATCATAATGAAAGTTAAGGGTTTGATCACCATATATGAAAGAACACAATGTTTATAGACATGTTGATGAATATCTAAAGGAAATTATCTGCAATATGAATTCATGATCGAAGACTAGAAATAAAGGACATAGTTTCAAGGTTGCAAGGATATTTAACAACCGTCATGAAACTTTTTTGAGACCAGGCCATGATCAAGGTTTGTGAAGATCTTAAGAAACATAATAAAGTAATGTATGAGTATCATTAAGAATTTTTCATGAAAACCTAGTCACTAATGACAAGATAAGAGGTATAATATGATTATTTTAGAAGTCTATAAGTTTGGTTGCTAAAAATACTCGTAGATAAAGGAACAAAATAATCATCTCAATATTACTATGATTTAATTATAAACACTATGAAAATATTATGAAAGGAAAAATAATTTCATTTAACATTGAACATAAGGCTAAGTAAGCGAGATTGAAGTCCATAATAAGAGAAATAATGTCAACTACTTGTTACAAATTTTATGGTATGAATTTTTATTTTGTGTAATAAACATGTGATATTTTGATCAAAATTAAATAATTATTGATTTTTCATATTATCTTATTTATATTGCACATTTTAAATCTTGATGATTTTTAAATGCTTCTCTTCCTATCATATGATGTCATCTCTATCATTAGCACTATTTATAGAAACTCTTATTTTTGAGTTGGATTATTAAAATGACGTTGCTTATGTTCTTCCATGACTTTCTAACATCCATGAAAAAGGGGTTAGGTGGGAATAGCTTTACATGATGAGGAGAGAGATGAAAGATGCGGTAATTAAAAATATCCTTGGATCTTGATGTTTTTAATATATAACTTTGTGCCATTTATAGCTAGTCACACATTACATCATGTTCTTCCTTTATATTAAATATTATAGACATGTTATTAGGACTAATACATGGACAAGGAAAGGTATCGAAGAGTGATCACACTTCTGTAATATTCATGGAGGACAAAGAGGTGGTGTAAACCCCTACATTCATTTTTGAAATTTCTTGTTATGGAGAGATATATTCCAACTTTGCCTCAACATTAATAAAAGTGAATTAGTATTACTATACGAGTTTCTATTGGATTTATAACATAATTATTTTCATAGGTAGAAGTGAATTTGAAGATAAAGAAAGCATTTTGTCCTCCTTAGATTGTTGAAGGAAATCCATGCTTAGAGTAAATTCAATAAATTATGTTTCCATGCTTTAAAAGGTTTGAAATACATTGCAATGAGGAAAATGTTGGTTACAAGTATGCATGCTACAACAAGGACAAGAAAAGATGTCAAAAAGTGATCCCACTTTCACAATCTTCACAGGAAATGAAGAGGCGGTGTAAATACCTACATTCTTTTTGGAGAATTCTTTCCATGGAGAGACAAATTCCAACTTTACCTCAAAATTAATAAAAGTGAATTAGTATTACTATACAATTTCGATGGATTTATAACACAATTATTTTCTCATGTAGAATTGAATTTGAAGATAAAGAAAGCATTTTTTCCTACTCAAATTTTTGAAGGAAATCAATGCTAGGATTACATTCAATAAATTATGTTTGCATGGTTTAAATTTTTTGAAGTACATCACAAGTGTGGAAAATGGTGGTAAAAATTAAGCATGTTTATGACAAGATGTCCGTACTTTTCCCACAATTGCTATTTTCTATCTTTTGTTTTTCTAAATGCTGATTATTGGGTTTTTGGTTCATTGTTGTAACTTTTTTCCCTTTTGCATTTCTTGAATTTTTCATTTTGGACATCTTTGCATGGTCTTTATTTCATACATTATTCTTTTTCAGCATTCCATTAACCTCCCATTCCCAAACAAATAATCCCGGTGGATGCGAACCTGCGAGAATGAGCCGTAGTTGATAATTTTTGGGTTGGGAATGAATCTTGGATCCCGGAGGTCTATGCCACATGTCGCCATTTCCTCGGTATCCTAAGGAAATTCCTCTAGAAAACGTGAAACCTGCGAAATGTACCAAATTTTATATATCATTCAGGTCCATTATGAGATGAGACAATATTAGTAAACAATGATCAATTGTCCAAGGTGGTACACGTGGAAACATTAACCAAAATTTACAAGGATAGACCTGGAAGACATCATGGTCATGTAATAAATGGAAAGTAAAACTACAGTATATATGTATATGGTTATATATGTATTTAGTTTCCTTTGTTTTTAAACATGTCTCCTCATATATGTAATGAAATCTAAAAATATGAATAATAAATGCATCACTTTAAAGTTATGGTAATATTGTTTTTATAGATAAACACTTTTGACCGAGAGATTTGAAAGAGGGATTCTCGGGTCCCCTCCCTTAAAAAAATTTGCATGTAATATCGAGAATCGGGGCATCCCAAAAGAAGGAAATATGTCTAAGAATGGCTTCCTGAAAGAATGATAAACAAAAACAAAAACAAAAATATATACTATATATCTAAGATAAGCATGAGCATAATTATTACAGTAATTCGATACTTACGATGCTCTATAGAACTAACATGCGCATCCCATAATAGAAATGAATTATGCATCCTTATTTTCTCCCTTATTTTAACAATTTAAGCCGGAACAGGGCCAATTAGGGAAGGTACTACTTCCAAGTGGAGGGGGCTAAGTAAGAAGACCCTTCCTCCTTCATTCGACATTTCGATGAATAGAGAAAAAAATCTCATAGTGGCTTATACCTCCTTTCTAATTCCTGGACATGGGCCCAATAAACCAAATCCTCATCAACCACCATAGAATATTTCAACAGAGATGAAGGCAAACATAAATTTTCCACTACTTCCTTGAGACAAACCACGTTCCTAGGATGAATAATATGCCCGATTATTAGTAGAGCCTCATCTTTATGTCCTCCATGGAGAAATAGGTGGGTGACATAAATGGAAGCTAACTCCACATTGACACGATATTCACCACACCTTGAGTATAATCCACCCCAAGAATTATTTCTATAGAATTCTCCAGAGAGCCAAAACCAGCTTTGAAATATATTACGTAGCTTTGGAAGGGTGACGGTGCCATATAAGTCCATCTCCCTCAAATCCCCCTAGAGAAATATCCCAGTAATCGAGGAATCGCCATGGTAGGCCCGAGAACTATAAATAACCCTAACGCTGGAGAGGGAGAGGAATATAAGAAGAATTTTGAGGGAAAGGTCGAGACAACCCTTTAAGAAGATCACCTCCAATGTTTAAATCCGACCGTCGCTAGCTCATCATTATTATTTTGCCTCTTTTATGAATAAATTATTCTCCATATTTATTAAATATCTTTTTTTTTTCATGTTATAAAATATGAAGTGGCCAAGAATTAAATTTTATAATACATTTCTCAACTACGAGGGTGTCGATTAAATCTCTAGTAAAAAAATTTACATGAATAGGTAGTTAATTTCAATTAAACTTCAGCCCAAGGATATTGATTTTGGGAGAATATTCACCATTCAATTTCCAACTATTCACTATAACCATGAAGCAAAGCTACTGGGATATTATCTAACACCATGAAACACGTTACAAGGATATTCACCGAAACCATGAAACATGTTACATGGATATTCACCATGAGCACTATTATAGTCACAAAATCATGCACTTTAGGAAATTATTTATCCCAGTCTCATACTACTATTTAGAAGGTTCTCAAAGAAAGAAATTACTAATTAACCCCCATCCTTTTGGTCATTTTTATTATTTTATTTCATATTTTGTGACCAACTGCATCTACCTATCAAGCAATTTCCAAAGTTCTCGACATCATCTTAGCCCTAACCCGGGGCACCCATATTTTTACTAGGGCGCCCATGGGTGCCCTAGTCCCATTTCAGGGCACCCTGGTCCCTTTTTCACTTTCCCACCTTTTCTTGGGTCTTTTCTAGCCATTTTTCATCCTTATCTCTTATGAGGTCAGTCTTTTCGAGGTTAATTATGAAATTGGACCAAGAGAACCCTATAAATATAAAGTTATGAGACCATAATGAGTGACCTAGCATCACTATCTACTATCACGCCATCTAGAGTTACATCCATCTATTGCATTGGCATCCACATAGCTCCATCATCATCAAGGCGCAAGCTAGGAGATCTGCATCAACACACACTTCATAGGAGGGATTCTATTCTATTCCATGCACACATTTTATTACATTTTCTACACATAGTTATTTCTCACTAATTCCCAAAGTCCGAGTGACACAAGAGCAACTTAGGGAATGTTCACACACACTTGTACACATAACTACATTGGGTCGAGATATAGTGCAATGCTCGGATAGTAAGCACCCTTGTGGTAGCTGAGGATAGTCCAACCCCTTCATATGCATTTTTATTTTTAGGGTTTGATGCTTGTTTTGGGGTCTTATAGGTCATTTATCCATTTTGGCATATTTGGAGTATTTGGCGTGACACACAAAAATTAGTGTGATAGACAAACGAGTTCCGGACTATCTTCCGACCCTATAAAAATTAGATTCAAAGATTTTACATAGACAAAGAAACCTAGATAGCAAACCCGAGTTCCCGTGGGTGCCCTAGTCTAGTTCTAGGTGCCCTGGTCTAGTCACATCATCTTGATTTGTCATTTTCGATCTTTATGAACACAAGAATTCCTAGTTGGTGATTTTTGTGTAGACCTGCAACACTCTACGTCGAGTCTCTGAGATATCATAAGTCATTCCTTCTTTATTACACACTAGGGTTTTAGTTTCATCTAGTTTAATTGATTCGAAAATGTAAGTTGAAAATTCTACCTTTAAATGTTCACAAGGACCCAGGACTAAAAAAATTCAACTTTTCGAAATTGATTTGAATTAATCATGTATATCGGCTCACTTTTACGAAGTGGGTTATGGATACTTGAAATTTATTACATTCATTCATTTTTTCCAATTAACAATGAAAATGCTTAATCAAATATATATTTTTATCTGATTAAAAGCTTCATGAAAATCGTAAAAGGACTCCCAAAATGATAGAATTTGATTACGGAGTTCGGTGATTGCCTACGTCTTCAGGTTCATTTAGAACCGATTTATAACCAATGAAATAATTACAAGTCTAGAAATCTTTCCCAGTTACAAATAAAGGAACTATAATCACAATTAAAATGAAATGGAATTTTGAAAGACAAGAGCGATAATAACACTTGACTTCCACCTTACCGAATTCACCGACGATTAAAATAAGGTCGTTTTGGCAACAGATTTAAGACTCTGCTTTCTCACCTTTCAAGTACATTGGTCACCTATTAACAAATAATAATAGGCCTTCACAATTATCTCCTAAAAAATAATAGGCCAATAATGCAAAATATTACAAATAATGTCTTAAACAATATTAAGGTCTTTTTAAAAAATAGCTAAGAAGTTATTTTATCTACACAATAATGCCTTTGCTAAAGATCTAAAAGCTTAAGGCTTGTGTGTGTTGAATGGGAGAAATGGACCTTTATATACGCCAAATTGGTTTGAAATATTTGCATATAGGACTTATCACCCATCTCTTATCCCAACTGCATATATATGTGGGTTGGTTGGACCACTCATTTATAAGGGTGAGGTCGGGAATCAAATCCCGCCTCCCACATAGCTTGGTCATGTTTTTTAATGGTAGATAGTTTTCATTTAGGCTACCATGGGGATAAATCCCACATGGTGAGTGTGAGCGAGGGGAGTCATTTTAATAACCGATTGATCCACCAATTTAGACGTGGCTTCGGCCACATTAGCTCCTTTTGTTTGGGCCTCCCGCTAGTCACCGAGTTGGATGTTGTGGCTCCATCGGGTTAGGTGGCTTCATTTATCGAGATTTATGGTTGGGTTGTGTTGTCTACCGGTTGTGTGGCTTTGCCATAATTTTTTTGTTTGAACTACCCCATGTAATATGAGGGTGTCGATTTGTTAGATGTATTTGCCAATGTTGGTTCACAAAAATATAGGGAAATACTCCCAAGTGGTCAACTCACCAGTATACGTGGAATTTGATGGTCAAATAGATAAGTTTGAAAAATGGTTCAACTAAGGTAATAAAAATTTGACCCAACCATTGTGGCATAGAATGTAATCAACTTGGTCATTGAGAATAATATAGGGCTTGATGGGGATTTGACCACCCCACCGAGCTAGAGATATAGCTCGTCGAGCTCCAATTAACCCTACAATGCAAACTCGAAAGGCATAATCCACTTGTCGCTCCTTGATAGGAAAATTGAGTGAAAACAAACTCATGGTGGTTAGCCACATGGTGGCTTGAGGACCCACCACATCGGTGATAGTAAAATAGTCCTCATGGTGGTCGAGCTCCCCTCCATTAAAAAATTTGAGCCTCTTATTCTCACAACTAATTTTTGTTTGCCGAAGACCTGGAAGTTACAACCAAATTAAACAACCTTTATTTTTCGCAAATCAATCCTAATTCGCCATTGGCCTAATCCCTTTTAGGGTTGACCGTAACCTTGACTAGTTATAGTAGGAACATATGTTCTCCAATCCACGCATTCCAATATGCGTTGGAAAGCTATCGGAATGATATTCCATACTAAGCTCAGGAGTTCAAATAATTTAAGGAATATCTCGAGGATCAAAAATTTCCTCTGGATCATTAATTTACCATTCTATTTTACATTATTCTTTAGTAAATTTGTTTACTACGTTATATTGTCCTCCTAGATTAGATTAACTACTTTGCACTATCCTATTTTAGTCACTTTTAGTTAATCATTTTGGTGAACTGATGCTTACCATGGGAACACATCTGAATCTCCAATCATCCTGCAATTTGATATCTTTTGTCAAGTTTTTTTATATTCCCATTGATCCATCTCATTATAACCCTTTCCCTTTGTTTATTCAACTTCCATCTTCTGATATAGATCATAAAGCCTTAAGTGATGTTATTATTACTTATATATGTACCATCAATCCTCATGTTCTAGCATGGATTATAGAAGAAGTACAAGTTTTCTATCTGGTCATCTAGCCCAAACTCTTATCATTGTTAAATCACAACACGTTGTCGAATCTCTTAATATCATGCCTACTCGTACCTCTCCACCTATTGTTCTTGAACCACACCCTCAGAGGTTCCACATGAATCGACACCAATATCCATATATTTGAATTTGTTCTTACTATTTCATCACCACCTTCTATGACATCTATCCCAGAATATTCCCTTTCTCTACCTACTCCTCCATCACCTCCATTGTTGTGGACCACCCACCTCACTTGTCACTTTTTGAGAATGTCATTTGTACGGTAGATGCAGTTCCTTCTATGTATCCTATTACTACTACTGATATTATTCTATATTAGGGGCATGTCTAGTCCAAAGACGTCACTCCATCACCTACATCTCCACCTTTATCATCATTAGGGAACTCACCATTTACTTGTACTCTCTTCATAAACAACTCTTATTGGGACCACATACCTCTTTATACTTCTTACAAAGCCACTATATGTTCAAATGATGGTCTCCTTCGGGTTGGTTTTACATTCAAAGATCTCCATTCTACCATATTTGATCCACATATGTATCATGGAGTTGTTATTCTCGTTGTTGCATACGGATTTTGCATTTTCCATCTTGTTTTTCACATTGCACATCATCATAATTTCTCCCCACTTACACTCACCAATCTTGGTTAGATTATATTGGAGGCACACTTGACCTGATCATATTGAAATAGATTTCCTCATGTCATTTGGTATTGTGTGCATTTGCACATAGCTCCTTTCTTTTATTCACCTAAATTTACTATTTGGTATGTGTTGGGTGTGGAGCCTATTTTTGGTCTTTTGGAATCAGCATTGAAGTGTTGGAGTTTAAAAAGTAAATTTTGGAGACTTCAAGAGAATTCTATAGTCATATTCTTATTTCATGTTGTGACGTTGTTGTGATGTTGTTGTTAGCGGCGCTATCAACTTCGCGCATAGTTTTTAGCTATGGGAAGTTGAAATATTATGACTTTCAAACTTCTAGGGTCAGTTTTAGGACTTCTTAAAAGGATTGTTATCCTATAAATAGAGTTTTTTAGGGTATATTGAAGATATATTGAGTGTTCAAGAGGTCTTGAGTCTTAGTAATCAAGAGGTGATCAAGAGTGTTCAAGGTTAAGAAACTGGGTATCAATTGTGGTTTAACATCTTTGGAATTACATTGTGAATTCTAGTTGGAATTCTTGTGAGATTTGTTTTACTCTTGTTGATAATAAAATATGAGAAAATTCTTGGTGGACATAGCCCACATTGGGTGAACCATGTTAAATCTTGTCTTGTCTTCTTTTGTGCATTATTTATTTATGTTGTTATATTTCTGCAAGTTTGATTCTGCTAAATAGTTTCCTATTGTTGTGATTTGAGGAATTGTTTCCACATATTTGTTCACTAATTCCTAACAATTGGTATTAGAGCTTTGGTGGTTTTTTTCTAAAGTGGTAAATCACAGGGAAATTTTATCTTGAGTGGGAGCTATGGCGGATGAGGGAAGATTGAGGGTTGAGAATTTCAATGGGCAAAACTTTAGTTTGTGGAAGATGCAAATGGAGGATTACTTGTATTAGAAGGACCTCCATGTTCCTTTGGCTAGAAAAGAAAAGAAACCTACAGCCATGTCAGATGAGGATTGGGAGTTGCTAGATAGAAAGGCACTCGAGGAAATATTCTTATGCCTTGCATCTTCGGTTTCTTTCAATATATTGCAGAGAATACCTCTAAGGTCTCATGAGTGTGTTCGAGAAAGTTATATGAAAAACCCTCTGCCTCTAATAAAATATTTTTGATGAAAAAATTATTTAATATGAAGATGTCTAAGAATAGTTATGTTATTGATTATTTGAATGAATGTAATACGGTTGTGAGTATGTTAAACTCGATAAAAATTGACTTTACTTGATGAGGTCGTGATTTGTTGATTTTGTGCTCCTAGCCGAGATAGTTGGGACAACTTGGTTATGGTTGTAATTAATCCAGTCTCTAATAATTTAAAGCTGAAGTTTAAGGATGTAATAGGTGTGATCCTAAGTGAGGAAATGTGAAGTAAGAGCACCGGAGATTCGATACTTCGGAAATGATTTGACAACGGAGAGTAGAGGGAGACAAAAGAATAGAGGGAAAGGTAATCATGGGAAGTTGAATGATCGTGGAAGGTCAAAGTATAAGATAAAGTTAGAATGTTGGCACTATGGGAAGGTTGGTCATGCTAAGAAATATTTTTGGGCTCTTCGGGATAAGAAGAACAAGGATGAAACTAAAGAGGTAAATGTGGTAGCAGTTGATGTTTGTCGATGCCTTAATTATTTCTTTAAATAATATTGTCGAGACTTAGGTCTTAGATTCGAGAGGCTTATTTCCATGCCACCCCACATAGACATTACTTTACTTGATTTTTTCATAGATATTTTGTACATGTATATCTTGGTGATTATGAACCATGTATCATAGTAGGTTAAGGTTGTGTTCAAGTGAAAATGTAGAATGGGAACACATGGCTACTTAAGGACGTTAGGCATGTGCCTAAGTTGAGGTGGAACTTGATATCAGTGTGTCAAGTGGGTAGTGATGGCTGTATGGTCAGTATTACAGTGGATTCTTGGAAGGTTACCAAGGGATCTCTCGTGCTTACAAGAGGTAAGAAAACATGTACTTTGTATTTAACTAGTGGTTTTGATTATTGTAATTTAGTTGCTGCGAGATGGAGAAGTGACTTTGTGGCACACGAGACTTGGTCATATGAGTCAAAAGGGCATGCGGATTATAAAGGACAAGTTACCTAGATTAAATGAGTTAGATTTGGACTTCTATGAGGACTGTGTTTATGGGAAATAGAAGCGGGTGAGATTGCTCAAGGTTTTACCTACCGGGAAGGAGGGTAAGTTGGAGTTAGTGCATATAGATGTATTGGGGTAGCTAAGGTAAACTCTATTAGTGGTTCATGTTATTATGTCACTTTACTTGATGATGAACTAGAAAAGTTTGGGTATATTTCATTAGAATGAAAATTGATGTGTTTGAAACTTTCAAAAGATGGAAAGCCTTGGTTGAGAATTAAACGGTCTCAAGTTGAAATTTCTCGGGTCGATAATGGAGGGGAGTATTGTACTAATTAATTTTATGATTACTAGTTAATAAATGGGATCTTTAGGAAAAGATAGTTCTAAAGACTCCAAAGGAAAATGGAGTGTCGAGAGAATGAATAGGAAAATCATGGAGCGTGCTAGGTGCATGAGGTTACATACGGGGGCTGCAACTCATGTTTTGGGAAGAATCGGTAAGCACGCTTGTTTATCCGATTAACAAAGGACCCTCTATGGCTTTGAATGGAGGTATACCTAAGGAGACTTGGTCCGATAAGAAAATTGATTACTTGTTTCTTAGAGTATTTAGATGTGAGGTATTTGTTCACATTGATAAAGATGATAGGACCAAGTTAGAGGTAAATCGATAAATGCACCTTTGTTGGATATGGTGAGGATGAATTTAGTTTCGTGTTTGGAGTCTTAAGGACAATAAAATATTTTGGTCTAGAGATAATGTATTTAATGAAAAATTAATGTATAAAGATTAGTTGCAAGAAAAAAATAGGAATCAAAGAAATAATACACAAAGTGTTAGAGGACATTGCTAACAATAAGGTTTCCAAGGGGTCGGTTCGGTGTAGCATATTCCGACACGGCCAGTTCGGGAACCTTCTCATCGAAACCCCAAACTCCCGAGGTGAGAAGGTCTTCTAGGGTAAGAAGGGAACTTGAATGATTTAATCCATCTTTGAATTATTTATTGCTCAATGATAGTGGAGAGACAGTGCTTTGAGGAAGCAGTGCATGTAGATACCAGGAAGAAGTGGGAGAAGGCCATGGATGAAGAGCATAGATTTCTTATGGAGAACCAAACTTGTGATTTGGTGGAGCTACCCGAGGGCAAGAGATCATTACTGAGAACAAGTGGGTGTACAAAATTAAAGAGGAAGATGGAGGAAGGAAAATATACAAGGCTCGGTTGGTGGTTAAGGGATTTACACAGAAGAAAGGTATAGAATTTGATGAAAATTTTTCTCCTATTTTAAAAACAAATTCTATTAGGACTATTCTTGGTTTAGTAGTAGTAGAAGGCATGCACTTAGAGTAGTTGGATGTAAATATTGCATTCCTTCATGGTGAGTTGGAGGATGAATTCTATATGCAGCAACCACGGGGTTATGAGGTTAAAGGGAAGGATAGGTTAATGTGAAAATTGAAGAAGAGATTGTATGGCATGAAACAAGCTCCACGGAAGTGGTACAAGAAGTTTGATAGTTTTATACGGGATCATGGTTACTCTAGGTGTCACTCATACCATTGTGTGTACATCAAGAAGTTTCTTGATGGTATTTATTTTAATTTGTGCCTATATGTGGATGATATGCTTGTTGCGGGAAGAACATGCAGAAATAAAGGTACTCAAGAAATATCTAGGTGGGTCCTTTTCCATGAAGGATTTGGGGGCAGAAAAATAAATCCTTGGTATGAGAATAACCCAAAACAAGAAGGAGAGGAAGCTGGTATTATCTCAAGAAGAATACATAAAGAAGGTCTTGGAGAGATTTAGTATGCAATATGCTAAACCAGATTGGGAATCCTTTGGCGGAGGTCACTTTAAATTATAAAAGGAACAGAGTCCCAATACTAAGGAGGATAAAATCCATATGTCCGAGGTACCGTACTCATCGATAGTTGGTATCTTGGTGTATGCTATGGTATGCACTAGGCTTGACATTGCACATGTAGTGGGAGCAATGAGAAAGTTTATGAGTGATCCGGGTAGAGAGCATTGGAAGGAAGTGAAGTAGATCCTTAATTATTTGAGAGGGACCATGGGAGAAACATTGTCTTTCGGTGGATTGGAAACTACATTGCATAGTGTTGTCATGTAAATGTGCAACAGGGAAATTGACAATTTCCGAGCACAACAACTATATCTTAGTGTCAAAGTTTTCAAGTTCTATCAATCCAAGATACCCCAAATCTATCCAGTTAGTCCAAATGACCTCCAAAATAATTTTATATCATCCCCTAGGTGATTTAGGAAATTCCATTCATTCCCCCTTAGGTGATTTTAGGAAATTCTGAAAAGATGCTATGTTACGCGGTATTGGGAAGGGCTATCGTTGAACTTCCCAGGAATAGATTAAACCCCTAGAGCGGAATGGAAGGGAAAAATTCAACATAGAGGTGAATTGAATACCTTAGAACATCATGGAAGTTATTTTGGAAGGTTTAGGGAATTTTTGAAAGACTTGGAGCAATCGAGTAAAAACGGGTTCACAAGCCTAAGCGGGTACATAGGCCCAAAACAATTGTTGGGCTTCATAATAATATTTTGGGAGATCTATATGGATTTAGAAGTAAAAAAATATACGAAAAGAGGATTCTAATACCTACATGATAATGAAATCATATTTTTCACAACACCTTGGTGCATTGGATTTGCAAGAAGTTTTTATCATATAGAAGTGGAGTCTCAAATCACAAATCTAATTTTTTAGGGCTTAGATAGATGAATAAAGACATGATACCCAAACCATTGGATTAAAAATTCAGTTTCAAATCGAGTATCATATAAAAATTTACCAAGAAAGTCCACCGGGACCTCAAGTTATCATCGTTCTAAGTTACCATCTCAAAGGCGCTTCATGTCTTAATCATTTTTAGGAGGACACGTATCAGCTCCAGGACCACCTTGGAAACCAATTTCCCTCATGTCAATGAGGTATTGGACATCAAGCATGGAGAAATGTGGCTATATCCTATGAGAAGCCTTTTGGTCACCCAAGTGACCGACTTTTTAGCCCCTAGGTGCATTTTGGAGCATCAAGTGCTACGTGTCAGCTCCAAGACCACCGTGGAAATTGGTGCCCCTCATGTTCCTATGGTGTGTGACACAAAACATGGAAAAATTCACCTAGACCTCTAGGAGAGTGTTTTGGTCACTCATATGACTTGTTTCTAGCCCCTCGATGCTTTAAAGTTGATTTTGGAGCACTCATTCCCTATTGTCGGATCGCCGCCATGTGTCATCATCTTTCTCATTATAGAAATTGATGTCCCTCATGTGCTTGAGGTCAAGGAATTAAGGGAAAAAAGTGTGACCAAATCTAACAAAAAAAATTGATTTTTTTCTAACTGTTGGCTTGCTTCTTGTTGCTTCTAACATCTGTGTGCACAGACATCTCCATCTCCTCCTCTGTAACTCCTCACCATCATTCCTCCATTGCTGAACACAGAACCAGTCCTGCCATCGAGGTACTTCCCTTCACTCCATGAAATCACACACGCCTAGAAAAAAATTGGAGTGAACACAAAAGGAGAAGCACATAAAGAAGAAGGAGAAATCGAAGAAAACTCCATGGCCATGAAACGAGAAGTTGAAGAAATATCCCAAACGGATGCGTGAAACAAAAGTTTTATTTTTTTGTTCATTCATCTACCCAAGGCCATCAAGAAGACACCTTCAAACTCTCCTCTTGTGCAACAGAGCATCCACAATAAAGAAATCCCACTTCTAGCTCAACGAAGAAAAAATCCAATTTCCCGTTAAACCGTTGGGTAAAATGAAGTAGAATTACATGTGAAGCATAAGAAGAAGAAACCTATTACAATGAAATTTATTTTATTGAAAATAGAGGAGAAATTAGACCTGCAATTTTGAAGTCCATTAATGGCTTCACGCATCTAAAGCACCTTGGTCTGAAATTTTAAAGTTTAAAATCTCCTGGACTATTAAGCGGGCGGGCTGGAAATTTTAGAAGGGTGATATTAGAAACAAATACCATATCCAAAAACTTTGTTTCACAAAAATATGACTCCCATAAGCCAATTTTCTAAAAATAGCAAGTCTACTACATAGGGACTACTATTTCGAAAAGTCAAGAAACAAAAGAGCCCATGAAGGAGGCGAAGACATTGGAGGTGCACTATAGCTTAGAATTCATTGGAATGAAATTTTTACACTTACTAAAAATAGTAAGTGGTCCCATGGACACTTGCTAAAAATTAAAATTCACACTCAAAGAGAATTTTTGGCATAATGGGAGAGTACAGGGATAATCACTCAGGGGGACATCATTTTTCAGGATCATTTAAGTCATTTTTTCACAGGGAATTCAAGATCCACCTTTAGTTCATTCAACTTGGTGAGAAATCATGAGCTAATTGGAAGGATTTTCACGGGTGTGCAAGGATTTCAAAGATTCTGAGTTTCACTTCATTTGGCTCTTTCCATCGACGAGAATCAATGGACTTCATCGGAAATGACGTATCCTCTTCTTCTTCTCTCCCTTTTTATCTCTCTCTCTTCCCCTAACTTTATCTCACTTTCAAATGTTCTAATTCTTCACCGGGGTTTTCACTTTTTGATATACCTTTAAGTCAATTAAAAGTGACTTTAGAAACATAATGTAAATTAAGTTTCCTTGATTTTAAAAAAGGGACTTAAATATTTTGTAGGAATATGAATAGTCTAAAGTTAGGAATAAGGCATATAGAGAGTCATGAGGAAGAAGATAAGTCACCTCTCATTCTATTAATTTTAACGACATTCTCATTTCAAAGGATTGGTATGTCATCACCAATCCGGCACTATGATAATTCTCCACCGAGAACTCCTCGTCTATGATTATTTACTAATGCACAACCTTTAGTTTGGTGGATGTAATCTAGAAACACAACAACAAACAAAACACAAGAATACCATAGACTATGATACAAAGTAATGATAAAAATCTGAAATATAAGTGTAAATTATAATATCAACATGAAATTGTTACAATCTCACCCATGAGGTACTCAAATGTTACTAACTTCACTTGCCTTCCAACAATAACTATGGGAGAAACTTCACAATGGATTTTTTAACACACTTACTCATACAATATTTCTCACTACTTCTCTCTATGATAAATGAGGGGGTGGCCTCTTTATTTATAGGAATTCAGGCTTATCCACCCTATCTCTAAGATAGGATAGGAAATCTCTTCTGGCCAATCATATTCCATGCCTAAACTCTTGCCTTTACATGTAGGCTTATCTTCTAAGATAAGATAAACCTTATCATCTCACATGGGTTCCACCTTTTTAGACTTTTCCACAAATAAAATACACAAAATATTTATGACATCACTCTTTGTCCTTATTACAAATATAATATTTCTAATTCCTAATCATGTAGACCTTACTTCTCTACTTACCCCAACTTTGACATTTTAACATTACCGGACCACTTACGACAAATATTTACTTTTTACCACAACATTCCTATTGTACTTTGATTGTTACCGTACTCTACTTTATTGGTAGCACCGTATTGTGGTGCCGTTATCTTCTATCAAATGCCACTACTAATCATACTTAACAACATCCTATTCCTAATACATACATAATAAAATAGAAATTAAGGAGGAAAATTTTAATGTCGACATTTTCCCCCTTCCTAACTTCTACTCGTCCTTGGAATAGACTATTCTGGTGCTTGGAAAATATTTAACTTGTCATGGTTGACCCATTTTATAATGGGAGTGCCATCCAATTCCTCCAGTCAATATGTACCATTTTCATGCCACAATTTTATTTGTAGGGCCCCATCCATTTGGGAAGAAATTTTCTCTCCTTCTTTTTTTGTATCTGTGATCATATACTAGAACCATGTCATTCACATGAAATGGATACCAACGGATCTTTTGATCAAAGTATTCCTTCTGTTTCATTTTCTTCTTATAACTTGTATCCTTCACTATTTCCCTCATTTCCTTTAGCAAATGAAGATGCACCAACATTTCTTTTACTAAATCACTTTCATCCATCCTTTCCTTTTCATAACTCTCACAAGGTGGGAATATCAAACTCAATAGGAAGAAGCTGGATCAATGCCATAAGCTAACTAAAATGGAGAGTATCATGTTGCTGACTTTGATGTTGCCCTATATGCCCACAATGCTTTGCATGAATCCTTTTATCCCACTTATGTACTGCAGGCTACATCTTTTGCTAGAATTTGACACATCACAAAATTTGTTCGTTCCACTGTCCATTTATGCTTGGCTTGTATGTTGTTGCCTTCCCTACTAAATAGAAAACTTGTTGACTAGGGCTTATACCACCTCATTAATGAAGTGGCTTCCTTGATCTGTTACAATTTCTAATGGGAAACCAAATCTAGTGACAATGCATTCATATATGAACCTTGCCACTTCATCCATGGAAGTTATTTTCAATGGCCTAGCTTCAACCCACTTGGTTAAATAATCTGTGGCAACTACAATATACTTATTTTGGCATGGGGTAGTTGGAAGTGGACCTACAATATCTATTCCCCACTTTTCAAAGGGACCAAGTGGAAGAATAGGGCATAATGGAGCTGATGAAGTCTTACGGTTACCATGTGTTTGACAAATATCACATGTCTTACAATAATTATAACAATCTCTAAAAAGAGTGGGCTAGTGATAACCTGCATCCAAGATTCTTCTTGTTGTAAGTTGTCCAAAGAAGTGTCCTCCACATGTACCATTGTGGAATTCTTCTATCAGCTCCTTCCCTTGATCACGTCCAACTTCCTCTTGTATTTTCCATCAAGTCCTATTCGAAATAATACTCCATGCATAATAGAATATGGATGACTGGCTTGAGTAATATTCCTCTTAGTCTTTGCATTGACACCATCGGAAACTTAAATTCATTCGAGATAATTCCAAATATCTATGTATTCACTAGGGATTGTGTCAAGGGATAACAATGTTGCATCGGGAAATCATCATCATCATAAGATGAACCTAAACCATCATAGGCTTGAGAGAGTTCATCTGTATTGACATGCTTCTTTCCTGGCCTATCTATAATATCAAATTCAAATTCTTGTAGCAAAATTATCCATCTTGTTATCCTCCTTGATGGGTTAGGCTTATTTACAATATATTTTAGAGCCTGATGATCTGTTACAACTGTAAATTTCTACCCTAGCAAGTAATTTCTAAACTTCTTTATAGTAAAAATGATAGCTAGAGCCTCTTTTTCGATTCTGATATATTTTACCTCAAAGCCTTTGCTCATTTGTCTCTCCCAAAGTAAATGGATGATCATTCCCATTTTCATCATTTTGGCTCAGGGTACTTGATAGTGCTACATCTGAGGCATCAGTATACAAAATGAATGGCTTGCTCCAATCTAGATTCTTTAAAACAGGGAAGACACCGGGGCTTCCTTCATTTTTTCAAAAGCTTCATTCACCTTATTTCTGGTTCATAAGTAACATCCTTCTTCAAGAAATGGGTTAGCGGTTATGCAATCTTTGAAAAATGGCCTAAAAATGATCTCAACTTACTTCTATTCATAGGAAATGATAACTCTTTGATTTTTGAAACTTTATCACGATCAGTACCAATACCATCTCTGGATACAACATGCCCTAACAAAACACCTTTAGAACATCCAAAGACACACTTTGTAGGGTTTATTGAGGCTTGTGCTTCATCTAACCTTTGAAATGTTGTCTCCATCTGGTGCATGTGGTCCATCTTGCTCCTATAGATGCAAAAATAATCCAGAAATACTATGATGAAGTTCCCGATGTAGGGTTCAAACACCCTATTCATCAAGCGTTGAACGTTGCCAAAGCATTACACAACCCAAAAGGCATAACTCTATAATCAAACGTTCCCCAAGGAGTGGTGAACGTGGTCTTCAGCTGATCTTTCTCTACTATACGAACTTGGTTGTATCCGCTATATCCATCAGCAAAACTATAGCACTCCTGGCCAGCTACTTCATCCAAGATTTGATATGAGAATGGAAGAGGGTAATGATCCTTCTTTGTTGCCTTGTTGAGCTTCCTATAATCAACACAAATTTGTAGTTTCCCATTCTTTTTTATTGATATCACAATGGGAGAAAACCATTCTGAATTCTCCACAACAAATATGAATCCTGCATCAAGCAACTTATTTATTTCTTCTTTTACAGTCTTGGAAAAATTAGGATTCATTCTATATGGCATTTTCTTTATGGGCTTAACACCATCTACCAACTCAATAGAATGTTCTACCCAACTTACTTGACGGAGTTCCTTGTAATCAAAAGTGAATATGTGTATGTACCTTCAAAAGAGCTGGAGGTAGGATTCCTTCTCACTCTCCATCACAACATCACCAATCTTTATTTGTTGGAGACGATCATCAATTTCTTCTTCAGATAATTTTATGGGGTCATGAGTCGGTGTGACTGGAAGGATATCCATGACCGAAACATCAACCTCACTTTCTTCATCTTCGGTGTCCACTTCACTAGTACTAGAGTAATCAGAGGATGTCCAATCATCAGTTTCATCACTTGAATCCACAGGTTCTACCTTATGATGTCGAGGGATCACGTTTATCTTCACCCTCTCTCTACCACGTCCAAGTGTCATGAAGCCTTCATTCTAGTAGTTTCTTGCATGAACTCTCCTTAGCCATGTTTTTCCCAACAACATTGGGTATGCAACAATACCATTTTTAATCACTGAAAGTCTACCACACATACAACACTCATAATAGATAATTTCACATTTGAAACAACACCTTCTGGTTTAGTTTTTCCCTTATTTAATGACCTTAACATAAGTGTTGAGGGGCGATCAATTTTTAAACCCAACATATTCATTACGAGACTCGGTCATTACATTAACTGCAGAACCTCCATTAACTAAGTCATCATGAATTGAAATACTATTACATAATACCTCAGCTTGTGGAGCGTAGGGATCCGCCTTTACCTCTAAAACAGGGACCTTAACCTCCTTCCTTCGTCGAGCATTGAGTCCACTTCGCAGCTCCCGCATTTTCTCAGAAGACATAGCCAAGAGTTGACCATATGTAATATTTACAGGCCTTTTGGACAGATCTTCTAAGATGGAGTATGGTCCTTGTCCTGTGAAATAAGAAAATCCTGTACACCCAAGTTTCTTTTCCTATGTTTCTTACTAGTTTCTCCTTTCATCTTCTTAGGATCATTTCCATCTTGGTTATCTTTTTCTTTCTTTCTTTTTGTTACAAACACATCTACTTCATTATTTATGCTCTTATATACTACATCAAAAGAATTCACAGGTGCTTTTATTTTATCATTATCTCTTGTACCAGATGTAGAAGCTCTATCTAGACAATTATACTTATAATGACCCTTTTTATAACAACCATAACATCTGACTTCAAAATATTTCTCTTTGGACCTTTATCTCCTCCCCGAGAACTAAATTCCTTTCCTTGAAAAAGATTAATAGTTAACTGGACCATCTTCCTGAGAAAATCTTCATACTCAATAGATGTACTAGGAGAAAGATTTGTGCTCACCGAGAGTGGTTGTGGATTCTGGACCAAAGGTGCTGGTGTAGGCTCTACTTTAGCAACAATTTCTTTAGGCTCCTCTTCCATGCTTTCTTCTTACCTTCTTGCAATCTCCTTTGCTTGTTCAATGGTAGCTAGGCGGTCATACTTCACTCGTTGTTTGATCTTTGGCTTCATCCCAAGAATGAAGTGCTTACAGAGGAGATTATCCATGCCATTCATCAACCCATCCGCTAATCCTTTCTTCCGGATCTGGCCATTGAGCTTCCTCCTTAGCTCTAGAACACGAGCATGATAATCTCTTATCTTCTCCTTCTCTCATTGGGCTAGCTTTGTGATCTCAATCATGAGATATGCATATTTTTGTTGTTCACCAAATTCTTCAAGAAAACTTTCAATTAATAAATCCCATGAATTTCTCACATTATCATCTAGTGTTTCAAACCACCTAAGAGATGAACCATCCAAAAAGGTAGGAAAAAATTCAGTCCATTGTTCCCTTCTTATGAGGCCATTACAAATGCAAGATCGTTTAAACTCTTCAATGAAAGAGAAAGCATCTTCATTAGATTGGGCTGAAAAAACAGAATCTTCCCATTTTAAAAAGTAACCACGGTGAAATACTAATTCAAAAGTACAATCAGTAAGACTTGTGTGCACAAATAATTGGACTCACTACAATAGAAAGTGATTTTACACCTTTCTACAAAGAAAATAGGAATGACCACAAGAAAAACTTGACTTACTTTGTGGTAAAAACTAACTTGACCGTGGTAAACATTATTCACGGTAAAAAGTGAAGTTACTGTGGTAAATACTATTCACGGTAAAAAGTAAAGTTATTGTGGTAAATACTATTCATGATAAAAAGTGACTTTACCATGGTAACTACTATGCACAGTAAAAGCAAGGTTACCCTCCAAATGATTTCTGACTAAGGGGGAATATTTCTCCAGAAAATCCACCAACGAGGAATGGTCCCAAAGAACGGAACCAAAAATGTCATCACCAATCCGACACTATGATAATTCTCCACCGAGAACTCCTCGTGCTATGATTATTTACTAATGCATAGCCTTTATTTTGGTGGATGTAATCTGGAAACACAACAACAAACATAACACAAGAATACCATAGACTATGATACTGAAGGAATGATGACAAATATGAAATATAAGTGTAAATTATAATATCAACATGAAATTGTTACAATCTCACCCATGAGGTACTCCAAGTGTTACTGACTTCACTTGCCTTCCAAAAATAACTATGGGAGAAACTTCACAATGGATTCTTTAACACACTTACTCATATAATATTTCTCACTACTTCTCTCTATGCTAAATGAGGGGGTGTCCTCTTTATTTATAGGAATTCAGGCTTATCCACCCTATCTCTAAGATAGGATAGGAAATCTCTTTCGGTCAATCATATTCCATGCCTAAACTCTTGCCTTTACATGTAGGCTTATCTTCTAAGATAAGATAAACCTTATCATCTCACATGGGTTCCACCTTTTTATACTTTTCCACAAATAAAATACACAAAATATTTATGACATCACTCTTTGTCCTTATTACAAATATAATATTTCTAATTCCTAATCATATAGACCGAATTCTCTACTTACCCCAACTTTGACATTTTAACATTACCGGACCACTTACGACAAATATTTACTTTTTACCACAACATTCCTATTGTACTTTTACTATTACCATACTCTACTTTATTGGCGGGACCATCTTAGCGCCGTTATCTTCTATCGACGCCACTACTAATCATACTCAACAACATCCTATTCCTAATACATACATAAAAAAATAGAAATTAAGGAGGAAAATTTTACTTTATCATGTCGAAAGATAATTAATATTATAATCTCAAGAGTGTATTCTACCTTGAAAGAACAAAGGAGGTAGCCAAATTATTCCTTTCCCCATTCTCAATTTCCTCCATATCTCCACTATGTAGAAGTTTTGTTTGAGAATTAATACAAGAAAAAGGAGTTTCTATTTTCTTTCACTAAGATATTTCTTGATACTTTGTGTTCATCAAATTTCATTTGGTCTTAATGATGCTTACAAAGTTTTTTCTTCTCATAAATGCATGTGATGATACTTCTGACTAGTGTGTGCAAGAATCTGATTTCCTACCTATAGCATTAGTTCTCCTACCTCTTTTCTCACTCCCCTTTCATGCTCTTCAGAAAAATTTATCTCTTGCAGGTATCTACAAGCTTTCCCATAGGTTCATTGGAGTGTATTTATTGGGTCCCCGATCAAAAGGCCACCATATAAATCCACCTTTTCATGCGCATGCACACATGACAAATTTGGACTGGTTAAGTAGAGGGACTTAGATTCCCAAAGTGTTGGCAAGAAATCCACAAGTTTGTAAACTGAAAAATTTCTCACCAACATTTTTTGGTGCCCACCATGGGGCAGATTTAGTAACATCTCGCACCCAATATATGACTCGCAGTCTAAAAATTTAAAAAAAAAACAAATATTGAAAAAGAAAAAGAAAAAAATGAGTTCATGAAATACTATTGTTGAAAGATACATTTCTGATTTCTGCATGTGAATTTTCACATTCCATAGTGTCTTTTCATGTTCCCACTACAAAAGTTTCCAAAAGTTAGCTGAAGGAAGATACACCAGGTTGAGCAGGTTGAGAGGTGTTGTTGATTCCAATTTCGAGGCTTTGTAAAATCAGAAAGAATGAATTAGAGATAATCCATACTTCTTCTCTCAAGCCTCCTCTCCATCTAGCTCTTCAAACAGTTCACCTAAAAATCTTGTCAAGACTCCTGTTGATACTCAACCTTCAAATTCTCCCATTTTTCAACCACCATTGGTCATTGAGTTCCTAGAAGAAGAAGAATTTGTAGAAGAAATAGAAGAAACATAAACGACAATGGAATATGAAGAAGAAGACCTTAACCCATTGTTCTATGTGGAAGGAATACATGCCTACTTTCTCTTAAACCTCCTCTTCATGATCTACCAATGGGTTCCCGAAGAACTTTCCAAATTTCAAAGGTTATAATGCACAACATCCTCGAAGACCAAATCATTGCTTTCACAACATCATGTGGAATTCTTGGTGTCCAACATGAAGAAATTGTTATGAGAGTGTTCGTAGATCCCCTCCAAGAAAAAGTAATGAGAATGGTTTTACCTCCTTCCTTCCGCCCGATCTATCATGGGTTAGAATGACATCAAGTATACCTTTGTAGAGAGATTTAAATCAACTAAAGACTATTAGGACCTCATAGTGCGGTTGGCATAAATGAAGAAATGAGAAAATGAAACCATGAGAGAATTCATGGCTCATTTCAAATGATTACTTTGTAGGATACCTGAATAGGATTCACCATCTCAAAATAATGTCAAGAGATTCTTCCTCAATGCTCAATCATCAGAAGTAGGGTTTTTTCTGGAAAGATCCCAACCAAGGAACAGTGTAGAAGCACAAAGGATGGCTATTGAACTTGATGATGATCTCATCCTCTCTAGAAAGATAAAGAATCCATCAAAGGGAAAAACCCAACATCCTAGAGATGAGAGAACGAATCCATCATTGCAAAATTTGATGAATGATATGGAATCTTTGAAGAGGGAATTATTTGAATGAGTATCTTCTCAAAACAACAACATAAATCAGATTGCAGGAGCACCCCAAAGGCTCACCTTGGAGGCCCCACCCATGAACATAAATTGTAGATTTCAATAAAGTGAAGAAGAGCTTGAACAAGAAAGCAAAGGTGGTAATTTCCTAGAAAGTGATGAGTTTGAGAATGATACACAAATTAGATTCTTTGAGTATTATGGATGTGATGAAGAAGATGAAGAGGAAGCACCTAATTTCTCATTTGTGGTATTCACTCGTTCTCATTTTGAGAAAAGAGCATCTCCCTCCACTACCATAAAATGAAAGAATATTAATGATCCTCCTCCTGCAACTCTGCAAAATAAAATAATCATTCAAGGATCCCCACTTCCATCTTTCATGAAGTCTACATTGTTGGATCCTCGACCTGTAGCAAGTAAGAAGACTCCCACAATCCCAAGTAATTCTTCGATGTCTCTTCCAAGTCTAAATATAAATCTACTCCTACTTCTAAACCTATCATAAATCAAATAGCATTCCCTTCACCCCCTTGTCCTCATCTTTTCCCTTTGACTTCATAGAATATGTAAACAAATAAAAAGTGCAGATTACTGAAACTGAATATTTGCAAACTCATCCTGAACAATTTGAGAGGTTCATCTAATATATTAGGAGTGGTAGTCTAACACCCAATGTTGTAACTTCTAGTTCCAAAGGCATGCTACCAAACTCACCTACACCTCCCTCACAGAACATGCTTTCTCTGAGTGCATCAAAGATTGATAAAGTTGAACCTTTCTACGTCTCCCTTCTTGTTGGAGAATATGTACTGAACAATTGCATAATATATTTTGGTGCCTTAGACAACGTGATGCCTTTGAAGGTCGCCAAGGCTCTAAAACTTACCATGACTCCAACTAGTGGCTCTTTTTACTCTTTGGAATCAAAAAGGTCCTTCTCGGAGGGAAGGTCAAAGATGCATAGGTGTCTCTCACCAAATTTCAAGACAAGAAAATTTTAGTGATGATTTTGGTAGCTGATGTCCCAGCCTCATTTGGAATGTTGCTAAGTAGAATTTTCTCCAATGAGACTTGGGAGGTAAAATTCAAATGAATTGGTCTTCTGCAACCATACCAATGAAGGGAGATATGGAGAAATTACTTCCTGAGAAGAAGATGAGGTACACGGTAAAAATTTCTGAAGCTCGGAAGCTAACATATTGTATCAAGGTAGCAGGAAGATGAATCAATTTGTGGAAACCAAGGAGGAAGAGGATATCCCCATCTTGATAGGTCCAGACACACCTTCCCGGAGAGATTTGGAATTTTAAGAAGCATTGAGGAGATTCAAGTTACAAGAGGGTATCCCTGAATTGCCAAATGACGCAAACCATGAAGAAGAGGAAATGGTGCTTGATGATTTTCAAGAAGAAAAATCAGCTTATATGCTTATCCAAGATGAATATTTATTATCATTCCCATTTTCAGATGAAGATGACCTTAGCCAAGCCATCTATGGAGAGAAAAAATCAGCTTGTGATGATCCCACAAAAGGCTTTAAATAAATCTCTAAACAAGGACTGCTAAGAGCCACAGAAGAAATAGAAGACCCTAAGCTTGGTCTTGAACTCCTGATGCAATCCACAAATATGTAAGACAAGCATGAAGCTGATTTGGAAGCCTTAACCAATGTGAAGGTTGGCCACATTGAGATAAATCAATATGAAAAATATAATGTCGCTCTGGAGCTGATGGTTGATGGGTGTAATAAAGAAATGGAGATGTTTTCTTTCCCATTTGAAGGGGAAGAATCTTTCCATGATGAACAAATTAAAGCAATAATGTTTGAGGCCTTCAATCTGAAGTTACTCGGGACAAAGGAGTGACAAAATTCAGTGATTCCCAAGATGATGAGGTAATCCCTCTAGATAGTTTCTTTGAGCTACAAAATAAATATTTTTCAAAGGCGTACAAACAGAGCTGCAAGAAATGATGAGACATAACTCCGTGCAAGAAATCTTGGATGTAGTAGAAGTTGCAGAAGACCCCAAAATGATTCTTGATCTCTTCACTCGTGCAATGGACATACAAGACAAGTATGAGGTCTTGTCCAATCCTTCCGTCAATACTCAAGCACCTCACATTGGAGTAAACAAAAGGATAAGTTTGAAGTTTCTCATGGAAAAGAGGTCGATGAGCATAGACCCAAAAATAAAGTAACTTAGAATATCCAAGGAATTGCAATAAAAATCATATTTTAGGAAGCAATGAGACACTCGATGGAGAATCAACTATGTGGATAAACATGGAAGGAAACTCGCACTATGAAACTGATTTTAAAGAACATGAAGGTAGTGGTATTTCCAAGAAAGGACATGAGCATCAAGAAGCTCACATGGAATCACTCCTACCAAGTACACAGACAATTGTGAAATAACTTGGATTTCATAAGTATCGAGGAGGGGAGGATACTTTCTAGTAACCCATCAATGGCTTCACAGAACATCATAATTCGGTGTTGCCTCTTCAAGGGTAACTTTTGAGAAATGAAAAGTGCTTCAGTGAAAGCGGGTTATCCCCCGCCTTGTACCATAAGTGATTGTTAGGTGTTTTTCCATTTATTTTTGTGTGTGTTCCCTTCATGTTGTGTGTCGTGTGTTTCATTTCCATCCTTTTCTGTACGTGTGCATGTGTGTTTCCTTCTTCTCTTGTTGTAAGTTATATATGACTCTGCAGGCCCAATGGAGAAGGCACTTTGGTCAATATGTTGTGAGTTGAGATTATGGATTCCTAATGCCATGTCTTTATTGATCTCATTCCATGTCATGTCCCTAAACTAGAGTCACTTTGTTTTCATGTAAATATGCAACGAGGAAATTGACAATTTTTCAAGCATGACAACTATACCCCAATGTCAATTTTTTCAAGTTATATCATTCCAAGTTACCCCGATCTATCTAGTCGGTCCAAATGACCTCCTAAATAATTTTATATCATCCCCTAGGTGATTTAGAAAATTCCATTCATTCCCCCTTAGGTGATTTTAGGAAATTCGAAAAGATGGTATCTTCTCAAAGATTGGGAAGGGCTATCGTTGGCCTTCCTAGGACGGCTTAAACCCCTGAGTGGAATGGAATGGAAAAATTCAACATTAAGGTGAATTAAAGAACTTATAACATCATGGAAATGATTTTTGAAGGTGTTAGTGCAAAATCACAAAGACTTCGGACGCACATCAGCTTCTAGGTTGATGTTCAATCATCCAAAGTGATTGCACAACATGGAAACCTCTCTCCAAGCATGGGACTTGTGAAACCGAGAGAGGAATCTCCAGAGAAGGCTGGTTCCTACTCCTAAACTACCTGCCACAAGCTATTCCAGTGTAGGCAAGCTAATCTAATCCTAATCTAACCATGCCAAGACAGAGAGAGAGAGAGAGAAGGAAAAATAGCAAAAGCCTACACTAAAACGGTGATACACCGAGAAAGGAGAATGTTGGACATCTATCAAAACTGCCATGGACAAAGAGAGGTGAGCAATGGGAAGGATGGACGAGATGCATCACGAGCCCAAGGATAGATTTCACACGAGTAAATGTCCCAAAACTCCATGAACACAGCTCCAAACCTGCAATGAACATTCAAACATGCACAAATACCTGCAATGAAGAGAGGCAAGAAGAGAACAAGCAAAAACGAGTAAGGATGGACAGATGCATCACAAAACACGTTTTGTTGCTCCAGAAGTTTGCACAGAACATCATTTCAATAGTAAAAGGCAAAAACACCATTACAGAGCAAGGGAGGAGGTTCGAACTCCATTTTCAACCCTAGAGAAGAAAAGAAGGGAGGGCCGAGCAGAAAAGAATGAACAACTATTTATTTTGAGCCAAATCTAGCTTTTTACATTACATGGGTCGAACCCAGGGAGACAAAAATGTAGGAAAACATGCCAGCCCACTCCTCATTGACTGCAGATGCATTAAAACGGCATGGGATACCTTACCAACCCATACCCTACCATCTTTGACCGATTTGGAGGAGAATGCGACCCATTCTACATTAATTTGGCCGCTGAAATGTCACTTCTGGCCGTGCTGAAGAAGAATGCGACCCATGTGCATTAAACTGGTTGTTGAAACGTCGCTTCTGGCCATGCACATGCGTCAGATCCGTTTCTCTATTTTCTCCCTCCAGACTGCACCAAAACTTGAGATTAGCCCCAGAATCATGTAGAGGATTTCACTAGCTTTCCATTGATATCAAGAACGTGCAAATCCAAGCTCTGGATCAAAAGATATGATGATCTGAAGATTTAGGGCACAGAACAGACCAAAACGGATTTTGAAATATTTTCCCGTGCTTCACCACCTTCTGACACACATGGCCTCCTAGCTCGATTTGCTGAATAATTCTCTCTCCTCCACCTTTCGGTGGGCTTTCTTTTGAAATTTCCTTGTGGGCCCTAGCTGGGACACGTGGCACTATCTCATTGGTTCGGATCAGTGCTCGAAAACTCACCCTTTGACTTTTTGACCTTTTCCCTTGTGACACGTGTCATGATTTGATTGGTCGACGGGTCTGCCGGCTCTCTCACGCCCTTCGCATCTTTTTGTCCCGGATGTCCCAAACTATTTGGGACATAAACCTCCGATCCACCCGAAATGGGCTTCCTTGTCCCTCTTTGTGTTGGACACGTGGCAAGATTTGATTGGCCTTCGGCTCCTTGATCCACATCCCGCGCGTCCATTTGTCCCAAATGTCCCAAAGGTGCTCCTTGTGCTTTGATTTCGGCCAACAGTGGTTCACGTCCATTTGTCCCAAATGTCCCAGTGCTTCGCGGGACAAATTCTTCCGGTTCACCCGGTTCGGCCGGTTCACGTCCTCGCGGCCGGATGTCCCAAATCAAGCTTCAAGATGTTTGTTCCCATTTCGCCAATCTGGACGATTCGGTCTTTTTGTCCCACTTGTCCCTTTGCTTTTTCCGGATTGTTTGTGCTCATTTCGGCCGATCTCGGCCGGTTCGGTCTTTTTAATCCCACTTGTCCCTTTCTTTGTTAGTGCGAAAGTTCTTCTTTTTATCGATCCGGGCTTTCCGCGTCCGCCGCGTACTTTTGGCCCGATTGTCCCAAATGCTTAGCGGGCCGCCTAGAGGCTTTTTGGCCGATCCGCGTCTTTTATCGTCCCACACGTCCCAAAGGTGACCTTGAGCGGAGACTTAGCCAATTTTCACAATTTTCCGGATCAACCTACTTGCCCGGAACTGCAAAACTGATGCATGTTATCAAAATTTACCCCTGGGGTGAAATTTTGACAATGAAAAGGTTTGGGGAATTTTTAAAGACTTGGAGTAATCTAAGTAAAAACAGGGTTCACAAGCTTAAGCAAAAGACACGGGCCTAAAACAATAGCTAGGCTTTAGAAGAAGATTATGAGAGCTTCGGATGGAGTTAAAAATAAAACAAAACATTTCTAGAAAGAGGATTCCAAGACCTACATGATGGTGAAATAATATTTTTCACAACACCTAAGTGTATAGGATTTTCATGAAGTTTTTACCATATAGAAGTGGAGTCTCAAATCAAAAATCAAAATTTTCAGGAATTAGATGGATGAATAAATATATGAGACCCCCACCATTGGATTAAAAATTCCATTTCCCGTCGAATCATATAAAATTTTACCAAGAAAGTGCACCGGGAGCTCAAGTTACCCTCTCAATGACAATTCGGGAGATTAGTCATTTTTGGGAGGACACGTGTCAGCTCCAAGACCACCGTAGAAACCGATGTCCCTCATGTCCCCTGAGGTAGGGGACATAAATCATGGAAAAAGGAGCCCAAACCCTATGGGGAGTCTTTTTATCACCCACATGACCGGATTTCATCCCCCATGTACATTTGGAGCATCCATTCCCTTTCGTCGGATCAAGCACCACGTGTCGACTCTCTAGGACCACCATAAAAACGATGTCCCTCATGTTCCTGAGGTGAGAGACACCAAACATGGAAAAATGTACCTATCCCTCTAAGAGATTGTTTTGGTCACCCATATGACCAGTTTCCAACCCTCGATGTTTTAAAGCTGATAGTTGAGCACTCATTACCTATCATTGGATCACCGCCACATGTCGCCGTATTGCTCATTGTGGAAATTTATGTCCCTCGCATCCTTGAGGTCAGGGAAATTAGGGGAAAAAAAGTGCACCCAACTCCAACTCAAAAATTTGAAATTTTTATAACTATTGACTACTTATTGTTTCTAACATCCTTGTGCATAGACATCTCCATCTCCTCCTCTATAACTCCTCACCATCATTCCTCCATTACTAAACCTTGAACCAGACCTTCCATAGAGGTACTTCCCTTCACTCCATGAAATCACACAAGCCCTAGAATGAAAATTGGAGTAAACACAAAAGGAGAAGCACATAAAGAAGGAGAAATCAAAGAATACTCCATGGCCATGAAACGAGAAGTTGAAGAAATCTCCAAAACATATGCGTGAAAAAAAAGTTTTATATTTTTTTCATTCATCTACCCAAGGCTATCAAGAAGACACCTTCAAACTCTCCTCTTTTACAACAAAGCATCAACAACAAAGAAATACCACTTTTGGCTCAACAAAGAAAAATCCAATTTCCCATCAAATCATTGGGTAAAACGAAGTAGAATTACATGTGAAGCATAAGAAGAAGAAACCTATTGCAATGAAATTTATTTCATCGAAAATGGAGGAGAATATCAGACCTGCAATTTTGAGGTCCATTAATGGCTTTCGTGTCAGAAGCACTTCGTCGTGTCCAAAATTTTAAAGTTTAAAATCTCCTAGACTATTAAGTGGACGGGCCTGAAATTTCAGAGGGGTGATATTGGGGAAAAAACCATATCAAAAAAATTTGTTCCACAAAAATCCGACTCCTAAAATCCATTTTTCTAAAAATAGTAGGTCTACTACATAGCGACTTACTTGTTTTGGAAAAGTCAAAGCAACATAAGAGCCTGCGAAGGAAGCGAAGATATTGGAGGTGCACTACAACTTAGAATTCACAGAATGAACATTTTTTACACTTACTAATAATAGTAAGTGGTCCCACAAACACTTGCTAAAAATAGAAATTCACACTCAAAGAGAAGTTTTGGCATAATGGGACGTACAGGGATAATCATTCAGGGGGAGATTATTGTTCAGGATCATTCTAGTCATTTTTCACATGGAATTTGAGATACATCTTTAGTTCATTCAACTTGCAAGCATTCATGAGCTAATTAGGAGTGTCATAGTGTGCAAGGATTTTGAAGATTTAGAGTCTCACCGCATTTGGCACTTTCCATCAATGAGAATCAATAGACTTCATCGGGAATGACGTCTCCTCTTCTTCTTCTCTCCCTCTTTCTCTCTCCTTTTCCCCCAACTTTCTATCACTTTCAAATGTTCTAATTATTCGTTATGGTTTGCACTTTTTGATATGCCTTTAATTCAATTAAAAGTGAGTTTAGAAACATAATGTAAAATAAGTTGCCTTGATTTTATAAAAGGGACTTAAATATTTTGTAGGAATATGAATAGTCTAAAGTTAGGAATAAGACATCTAGAGAGTCATGAGGAAGACAATAAGTCACCTCTCATTCTATTAATTTTAACGCATTCCTATTTCAAAGGGTTGGTAATTAATCTTATAAGCTCAAGAGTGTATTCTACCTTGAAATAACAAAGGAGATAGCCAAATTCTTCCTTTCCCATATTCTCAATTTCCTCCATTTCTCCACTATGTACAACTTTTGTTTGAGAAATTAATACAAGAAAAAGGAGTTTCTAGATTTCTTTGACTAAGAGATTTCTTGATAATTTTTGTTCATCAAATTTCATTTGGTCTTAATGATGCTTACAAAGTTGTTTCTTCTCATAAATGCATGTGATGATACTTTTGACTAGTGTGTACAGAATCTGATTTCCTACCTCTGAACATTAGTTCTCCTACCTCTTTTCTCACTCCTCTTTCCCACTCTTTAGACAAATTTATCTATTGTAGGTATCTACAAGCTTTGTCGTAGGTTCATTGGAGTGTCATTTTTGGATCCCCAATCGAAAGGCCACCATATAAATCCACCTTTTCATGCACATGCACATACGGAAGCTACACCGATTAAGTAGGGGGACTTAGATTCCAAGAGCATTGGAAAGAAATCCACAAGTTTGTACACCCAACAAATTTTCTCGCCAACATGTAGTTATGTAGATTTGGACATGGCAGGAGATTTAGATAGTAGGAGGAGAAAGAAAGGTTATGTATTTATGGTTGGTGATACAGCTATGAGTTGAATTTCACGGTTACAAAAGGTTGTGACTTTATCAACCACGAGGCTTGAGTATGTTGTTGCCACAGAGGCAAGTAATGAGATGATTTGGATACGTAGTTTCTTGATGAGTTGGTTCATAATAAGGAAGTTGGGAGACTACATAGTTATAGTTAGAGCACTATTTATTTGGTGAAGAACTCCTCTTTGAACTCTAGGAAGAAGCACATTCATCCGAGTTATCATTTCATCAGTGGGAAACTTTGGATAAAGATAAGTTGATACTAGAAAAGATTCATACCAGTCATAATCCTATGGATATGATGACTAAGGTGATCACAAGGGAGAATTTGAAGTTGTGTTCAACTTTGATTTGCCTTCATGGTTTATAATGAAGGTTTGAGAACTTTGCTCAAGTGGAAATAATCTCCAAGTGGGAGATTATTGGGGTGTGGAGCCTATTTTTGTCTTCTAGAATTAGTATTTAAGTGTTGGAGTTCGAATGGTTAAGTTTGGAGACCTCGGGAGCATTATGTATTAAATCTCTGCTACTTTTATGCTATAATGTTGTTGTTAAGTTGTTAATCGGGTCATTTAACCCGTGTGATAGTTTTTCAGCCGTGTGAAGTTGAAATATTATGTCTTTCAAACTTCTAGGGTTGGCTTTAGGACTTCTTAAAAGGATTGTAATCCTATAAATAGAGGTGTTAGGGTATCTTGAAGATATATTGAGTGTTCAAGAGGTATTGAGTCTTATTAATCAAGAGGTGATTAAGAGTGATCAAGGTTAAACAATTGGGTGTCAATTGTGGTTTAGATGTGGTTTAGCATCTTTGAAATTCTGTTGTGAATTCATAATCGAGAGAAGACTGTGAGAGTTTTTTTACTCTTGTTGATAATTAAATTTGAGCAAGTTCTCGGTGGATGTAGCCCACATTGGGTGAACCACGTTAAATCTTGTTTTGTCTTATTTTGTGCATTATTTATTTATGATGTTATATTTCTGCAAGTTTGATTATGCTAAATAGTTTCCTACTCCCGTGATTTGAGGAATTGTTTCGTATATTTTTTCACTATTTCCTAACAAAGATGCTCATGGAAAACCATTCCTCCCCTTTACTAATTAACAATACGCCATAGAAATGTATAACTTACATCTACATGGTTATTTTGATGACCAACCATGTACTATGGCTTATCAAGTCTCCCGCACCATTCTATATGATTTCAAAAAGGATGTGTTATCATGAAATTATAGTGCCCATGTATGGCCTTATATTTGAGTGGGTCATTTGGTGTAATTTGTGTAACATTGAACCATCTCTCAAGTTGTGGGACTTGTGAGCTTGAGATGATCCTCCGAGAAGGATGGTTCCCGCTCCTAAACTACCTCGCCACAATCTACTATAATGTAGGAAAACTACCTAATCCTAATCTAATCTATTCTAGGGACCGAGGAGAGATAGCACATCAAAACAAATCCTACACTTAATCAGGATACACCGAGAAAAGGAGGATTATTTATCACAAATACAACTTCCCTAAATGGAGAGGGGTGAGAAATGGAGAGGATGGACAAGATGCATCACAGACCAAAGATAAAGTTCACACAGAACACCACTTCAAACCCATTAAACACATATCCAAAACCTGCAATAGAAATAAGAGATATGCACGGTATAACCTGCAATGATGAGAGGCAAGAAGAGACAATAAAATAAGCAAAGGATGGAAAAATGCATCACAAAACAAATTTTATTCCTCCATGAGTTCACACAGTACATCATCAGTGGGAAAGAGGCATGAAAATTCCATTACAAAGTAAAGAGAGGAGACTTAAGCTCCACATTCAACCCTAGCAGGGAAGAAAGAGAGAGGGGTAGGAGAGAAAATGACCAACTCCTTTACAAATGAGCCCAAGATTACAATTTATAAAATTTTGAGAGAAGAGAGAATTGTAATCTCGATTTTTATTTTCAACCATTAGAAAGTTATCATTAATGAGTGAAATAAATGGTATGTTGCTTGAAAAATGCTCCCCATGTTGTCCCATGTGCTGCAGCAGAGAGATAATGATGACCATGCCTCATTAAATGCATCCCAACTACCAATTAAAACATTGTTATGAAATTGGCACATTTTCCTTTAACTCACCCTCAAACCTTCATCAATATCTCAGTATTTCCTAACTTCTTGTCATTGGGCTCTTGAGTCATGATTCCAATGATACTAATTTCATGAAAACCCTTTAAGAATTGCAAAAGTTATGCCCATTCAAAGTTTCACATGAAAAACTATCGTTTTCCTTTGTTCTGCCGCTGGATTTTCCAGTTTTCTACAACATTCCGCAGATTTGGTTTTCTCGCAGATTTCGTGGTTTTGATTTTCTATGGCTTCTACTGCATTTACTGCAAAACTTTGTTCAAGTCCTTTTCCTATGGCCTTTTCTACATCTTTTTTTGTGGCTTTTTCCATGGACTCTTTTCTGCGCGACTTTTTCCGTGGACTTTGTTACTCGTGGCTTTTTCCGAGACATTGTTTTGTGGATTTTTTTATAGATTTTTCGTGGATTTTTCTCGAGGAGTTTAAACTATGGATTTTTCAATCTTTCTGTGCCGAATATCATACACATGTCTTTCTCGCCATATCCGTAATACACTCGACTTGTGCCATTTCTAGTTTCTGGTCCCACATGTACCTTTGTCCCAACCGGTCCCGCAGACCACGGGGATAAAATCTTCCATATTTTCTACATTTTACTACCTCCTTAGCATTTCAGGCCCGAAATTGGTATGATGAACCTTAGTATGACCCGCATTGGTTCCGTCCACAACCCTCATACCTGATTTGCACTAAAATAGGCCTTTGACTTCATTCTTTCATAATTTTGGAAAAAAATTCAAACTCCTTGAATTTTCTTTGGATAGGGAAGTTAGAGAATAGCCAAGTGACCCCTTAAAACCTGATTTTTGGCCTCAAATAATTTCTTCTCTCTCGATCTAGAAGAAATTGTGCAAGTTATCAAAATTACCTTTTTGTATAACAGTTTGGCGACTCAACGGGGTCACCTACCTACTAGGTGAAATGATCAGTGGCTTTTAAGTATCCACTGGGCATGGATTTGGCTTGATAAACAAGAATTTGATCTTAAAATATAAAATCTAATCCCCGAGCCACTTGACACACTACCGGAATTGAGCTGATCTCACCAAACGCTACCTCCAATGTCGTGCACGAGAAACAAAACAACACAACACACTATGTACAAAACTGAAAAATCATACATGCCCCAAGTGGAACATGTAGAGTGTGTGAAAGCACTTCTTCTACTGAAATCAAACCTACCTACTCTATGCTAATCGAAGAAAATGAAACTCAAACAAATCTTGCAGAATCGGCGGGAGAAGTAGCAGACCTTTCTCAAAAGAGGCAGCCATGTATATGATTTGTCACTTGAACATGGTTGTTATTATGAGTGGAAAACTAACAAGAGGCCAATCCTCCACCCAAATCATCAAGGTATCAACTGGAAACAAGAAAAATACTTCTTTTTGTTGCTCTGCATTTGGATTGAAGAGGCATTGCAGCTGATCCTTGTACTCAAAACTCATCCCCATGTTCAAAGTGGGCATGACCGGTGGTTTAAAAGTTTTGGCTCCAATGAAGCCAAGTATTTGATTGGGCATGGATTGATTTCATGGATGTGACCTTTTCTTTGAAATTCAACTCCAAAAATGGAGTCTTTCTCACAGACCTTCCCGAGAAAAGAGGTTGCTTATATGTCAATTTTTCCTTGTATTGCCTCTCGTAAGCAACTTATCCTCTTCCTTGATGACTGGTGTGGAAATGGTGTCATCATTATTTCCTTCTTGCTTCTGAGAAGAACATGGAAGATTAGGATCCTCCAACTTGGGTTTCGAGGGCTGTTATGAAGTGTAGGCCATTTTAATTAAATGACCTCCCCGTGGCAAATGGGCCCTTGATGTTGGAGAATGAATGATGAGGCAGTGAAGGTGGTAATCTCTACATGATCCTCTCTCGTCGAATTAGTCCTCTAAATCGGATAGATAATCTACCTAATTATTGTCCTATTGCATGTGCTCAACCTCCTCCACAATGTTCTCTTGATCTACAACTTGCTCATCGGGTTCCCCTCATCCTCGAACATGAAGTTTGAAATCTCAAAATCTTCTTCGACATTAGAGCTCGAAGGGGATGTAGTGGGAGGAAGAACAAAAGGTTATTCTGTGGCCTTATTTATGTTTGAGGCCTCTAAAATTGTATGGTTCTCCACCACACCGAGTGCACTCCTCCTCTTTTCGATTTGGAGTAGTTGCTTCTTCCCTCACTTGGGTTGATTTTGTAGCTTGAATTAGATCGACATTCTTTTCAAATAAAGTACCATCATGGACACTTTGCATTTATAGCATACAAACTATTGATCTTATTCTTCTTGTTCTC
The DNA here is from genome assembly GCA_018340775.1 of Taxus wallichiana var. yunnanensis. Taxonomy (NCBI): domain Eukaryota; kingdom Viridiplantae; phylum Streptophyta; class Pinopsida; order Cupressales; family Taxaceae; genus Taxus; species Taxus wallichiana. The sequence continues at coordinate 129,924,694 of CM031236.1, read as the reverse complement.
CTTCATTGATCGTGAGAAAAAACTTAGTTGAACTTGCACACACGAGTCCGCACGTAAGAATAGCACAGAACAAAAGCGCGAAGGTATAGGAAGGCGTCACATGTGGAGGTGTAGAGTTAGACTCTCAAGGACTTAGCCAATTTTGGGAATCAGATCTATTCTTAGAGATTGGTGTGAAAAGCACACAAAACAATGCCAAGACTTGCGCACCACTCTTCGTGGATATTTTTAAAGGACATGTTAACTCACTCTTGCATGTGCATAAGTTAAGAATAGATACATCACTTCAGCTTAACTATCAGCAATCTATAGATAGCATACTTGCATGTATGGCTATAATTGTAAGAAGGCACGTGGCTGTTATTAGCATGCGACCTATTTCTAGTAGAGTTAAATGGTGAAGGGCTAGTTCCCCACCCTATATATATGTAATGAATTACTTAGAAAAGATAGAGACATATATAGAGATACAGATGGAAACATATGTTTTGAAGAATGGGAAAACACGAGTACATGTGACTGGATAGTTGTAATAGATCCATGCGCACATGCCTGGTATTGTATGAAGTTTCTGTATTGTTGGTACGATGAATAGATAAAGGAAATTGGCCGAACAAATAGTGTTTGATGTGTTTTATCAATGCATGTTATTATTTTCATGATGATTTACCTTTAAGTGCTTATAGATCTGGTTAAATATAATGATGAATAGATGGATTAGTTCCTAAAATATATGTTTATTGCTTTATCATACCACCATTCTACTACTGCAACTCTTAAGAGGAACCCGGTACCTTTGCGCACTTCGGGTGAGCGCTTAGCCTAGGCTGAGTGATGTGCCAACGTGACTAGGTGTTAACTAACAATTCTAGGCTGCATCATTGGTTCCGTTGCCAGGACCTCTTTTTTAGTTGTTTCATAATGGTTCGCGATGAAGACATATTGGCTAACTTTGGCAAGCGTTGAAGAATGGATTCATGATTTGGAGGAATAATACACATGGAGGTTTGACACTGGATCCAGATTTAGCACACATACTTGGGTAGAACAGAATCTTTATGACAATTTATATGAAATATTCTTTGCTATCTTTCCAGTAGAATTATACGAATGGTTGACTGCATATGCATCTAAGCGGAATTGGAGGTATCGCACACTTGTTTGGACACATGAGAAATTTCAAACACTATACGATGCTGACTTAAGCTAGACTCGCGTGGTAGATACCTAGTTTTGCGGTGTCCTAAATAGATATATTTTGGATTATTCAATTTCAAATTTTTGTGCCTGGAGGTAGCAGAGTTCCAGTTTCTACGATATCCTAGAGGGACGTATTTGCAAGGTATTCTCGCTGGCAATCAAGATACTAATGGTAATGTTGAACTTGGAAGCTAAACCCATGGAAAGCTAAAGAATCTCCACGCGTGGGGGCAAGAATAGGATTGGTGAAAGATGGCAGACCTAGTGGCAACACGATAGAGGGAAGAGAGGCAGCTGAAGTATGATGAGGTGCGTGAGAGGGAATTATGCAAGAGGCAAGAAATTGCAGAACGGATGGTGTTGTGGAGAGAGATGGCTCGTGAAGGATTTGAGGCTCATGGGGAGGAAGAAGAGCAAGAGCATCAAGAACTCCCCCATCTAGGGAAGCATGATAAATAACCCTCTTTGGCCTCACATGGGAGAACGCCAGTAGATATGACCTGGGCCACGGGTGTGCATCTAATCCAACCTATTGACCTAACCCTTGCACTTAGTTTTCCAAAGATCTCTGAGCATGTAGGTAAAAATAGTTTTAATTTAGGAATTGAAAGCACAAAAATAGGTCAGACATCAAGTACATCAATCGCAGCACAAACAACTTCGTTATTCTTTGGGGGTACATTTTTAGGCTCATCATCTACATAGAATATGAGCATGCCTAGTGTGGGATTCACCTCTGGAACAGGGACTGCTTCCCAGACTGTCGGGGTCCAGTATAGTACCACTGTTGGGGCACAAGGGAGTGCATCCACAGGCCCTATTCCAAATTCTAGAGGAGGATCGAGTGGTATGGGCAGTTCTAGTTCGGTGGTTTGGGTGGTATTAGAGGAAGAGGAAACCAAGGAGGTTCTGGGTCGGGTGGTCAAGGCCCGCAGCAACCCTAGAACATTTATATGGAGATGTCCCTTCATCTCCCAAAATACAGAGGTATCGAGGATGCTACTAAACATGTTCATATGTGTGAAATATTGTGGTGTGTGAAAGGTATTACGGCCTCTGAGCGCAAGGCAAGTCAATTTGCTACTACATTACAGGCGTGCACACACAACTGGTATAGGAAGTTTGATCCCAATCAAACTTGTATTGACTATTCCGCATTAAAAGAAAATTTCTTAAAGGAGTTCCACATACTCATGTTTGAGCAAAAGAGAATAAGCGCACTCAAGGATATAAAGTAAGGCACTACTGAAAGTGTACGTGAGTATGATGCGCATTTTAAAACACTTCTATCCAAACTCTCTTATGATATTCATGCAAGTAAGCATGCACAATGGTTTGTCAAGGGATTGATTACCCCATTTCAAAGAGCACTATCGCATAAGACTTATATCGATCCGCGTGAAGCATTGGAAGCCACTTTACGTGCTGAAGTAGTTGGGAGTATTGACACTGGAGTTAGTCCATTCTTGGAAGCTTAGATAGCGGCTATGGAAAAATAGTTAGAGAAATTATCGGCAAACTCAGCTCATGAAACATGCTCAGGAATCAGTGTACAGATTGTGAAGTGGAAGGGCACACTAAGGATAGTTTCCCTCACAGAACTGTACATTCATTGTTATTAGACTGTGAGATTTTCCATTTGAACCATGATGCTAGTCACTGCCCCCTACTACAACGCGCGATCAGGAAGAATGTATCCTCCTTTTGTAAAATTTGTAGGTCCATGACCCATGATACTGAGGACTGTAGATTGATTGGCCAGATCCATGATGCCATTGATATTGGGGCAAGATAGGTAAGTGTGGCTGATAATTCTAAAGGGAAGAATGAGCATCAAGATAGGGATTATAATAAAACACGCTATGACAGGAATGATGGAAGGTTTGAAGGGGTTCGTGAAAGGGGACGAGGATATCGAGGCGGATATGGAGGATGAGGCCGAGGTGGAGGAAGGAGTGAATTCCCTTGAGGAACTTGCTATACATGTGGTTCACCTGACCATTATAGGCGTGAATTCCCGCAGAATATTTCCTATTCATTTTGTGGAAAGGGGCATAGTTATGAAGAGTGCCTCGGACTTGTATGAGCATCTCAATAAGTAGCACAAGAAAGAAAACAAGGGTGTGGGGATGGTTAGAATCCAGTGTGTGATAGAGAATCAGTGGATGCCAAAGTTAACACCCGAACCTAAGGTGGTAACAATCAAGATAACCACACGAGCTGAGGTGGCACGTGCAAGAGAGGTGTTGCAACGACAATCACTAGGGAGGAGATTTTGCATGCCATATATCTAGATCCAACTCATCAGAAATAAGTCTATTAGGACACAATGGAGGTCCTTAGGAGCCTTCAAGGTGAGATACAAGGTTTAAAAGAGTAGTCTCAGAAATTGGAGCACAAGGATACAGAACAGGTCCCATCGGATATTGATGACATCAGAGAGGTATGTAGAATGTTGTGCTAGGAGAATATTATTCCTTTATTAGGAAATTGGTTGAAAGGGAATACTCCGCGTGCGGGAACTAAAACTAAGAGACAAATACTTCATGCGAATCTCCCCCGATAGCATTGACTACGACAAGGAGATCACTTTGAATGTTGTTGTGGATGGATGGCTGTTGAGCAATATCTTGATTGACACAGGTGCAGAAGTAAATGTACTTACATTAGATGCGTGGGAACAAATGGGGAGACCCCCATTATAGCCATCATCTAATGTATTTTTCATGGTAAATAGAATGAAAGCTACTCCCATAGGAGTTTTGAAGGATGCATCTATCACTATACAAGGGGCCAAGTTCACAGGAGACTTTGAAGTGCTAGCGCTTGCGGAAGTAGATAGCTTCCCAGCTCTGCTTGGGTGCCCTTGGTGTTATACGAACAATGCTGATTTGAGATTTAACAAGGGGTATATCAGCTTCGAGAACAAGGAGGAAAGGGTCATAATACCATTAACAGATGGGAAATCCATGTCATATGTGGAACCTTTAAGCGAAGAGGACTTGAACAGAATCTATATACATGTTATTCGGGACCCAGAGGTCAATGATCCATCTAAGGAATCCTTCATTGGGAAGATTCTCAATCAATCAATGATACTACTAGTATTTCTTGTGATAATTGGGCTCATGGCACTTATGAACTAGTGGGGCGCGAAGTTAAGCACACGGTTACTTGCAAAATGGGATTTCACTGTCGATGCATAGGTCGCACAAGACCCGCTATATTAGATCCGAAGACTTGGTTGGGTTCTTACAGGCCATGGAAACAAATTGGGCTGACCAGCTTAAATGACGTGCTATGCTGTCATATACTTTGGGTGGGATGGCTGCGTGTTGGTGGGTAGTCCATAGGGATAATCTCTTAGAATGGGAAACAATTGGGACCGCCTTATCAACCAAGTTTTCAAGTAATGTGCCTACAAAAATAAGCCCTTATCATGGTGATCAACCTCACCGAACATCATATCTAGCAGTGTGAGAGACTCTGGACAGTAGGACATGAAGCATTACCGCCCTCACTTTGGGTGCATCAGTTTTATTCTACTCTACAAGCGTGCATGCGTGCTTGGTATGTCTATTTTGAATTACATCTCGACACCTGCAATTGGAAAACTTTGACTGCAAGGATGATCCAAAATTTTGACTTACTTTCATCTACACCACCAGTGAACACAACTTTAAGCTTTATCAAGCCATTAACCATGGGAGACAGTGGGAAAATGGAAGACCTTGTTCAGGAATTGTTTGGTGAGATAGAGTCAGGGGTGCGCTTTGTGGATGAAGAAGATGATATCATATTACTTGAGTGCACTTCTCTGGAAAAAGATAAGGGGAAGATGGTTTACATAATTGATGAGGAGGAAGTTGAGAACTTGGATGTGGATCATTCACAAAGAACACGTGAAGTTTTATCCAATGTGGATGTAGATGCGCGCATATATCACGAACCTATGAAGACAACAAAGGTCAATATAGGCACAGAAGCTGAACCTAAGGAGGTGATAATTGGGGATTACTAGTCAAAATTAGAGGTAGCAAAGATCATAGAGTTACTTTGCGATTATGAGGACTTATTCCCAAGAGGATACCATGAACTTAAAGGCGTGCATATATCACTCAAAGAAATGAAGATAAAGCTCAAGGAAGGTGCGCGCCCTGTTAGGAAGTGACCATATCGGATGAATCCCAATTTGTGCGAGAAAGTAAAGGAGGAGATTGACAAGATGTTGAAATCCGGGATCATTTGACCATTGGATGAATCAAAATGGGTCAGTCCTATGGTGATAAGCATCAAAAAGGATGGTAGGATTTGAATTTGTGTTGATTATAGGGAGTTGAATGCAACATGTGTTACAGATCCCTTTCCTACGCCATTCACGAGAGGAAATATTAGGAGTGGTGGGCATGAAATATATTCATTTATAGATAGGTTTTCGTGGTATCATCAGTTCATATTTCCCGAAAGATCAAGAGAAGACCACCTTCACTACTGAATGGGGAAGCTTTGCTTATACTGTGATGCCCTTTAGATTGAAGAATGCACCTGCTGTATTTTCAAGGATAGTGGTACAAGCCTTCAAGGATTTTATTCATAACTTCTTACAGGTCTATCTTGATGATTGAACCGTTTATGGGCTGATTAAGGATCATTGTGACAATCTGTGCTTAATGTTTAAAAGATGTTGACAGTTGAGTATCTCATTAAACATCAAGAAGTGCATTTTTGCTACTCCCTTTGGCACACTTTTAGGACATATTATCTACAAGGAAGGGTTGTTGGTTGATCTAGCTAAAGTTGTAGTTATCATTGGCTTGAAAGTGCTATCCAATAAAGGTCTGAAGGTGCATGGATTTTGGGTCATAGTCATACAGGGTATTACCGGAAGTTTATAAAAGGGTATGAAAAATTTGTCGTGCCCTTGGAAGAATTGCTCTAGGGAAAAGGTACGTTCTACTAGGGGGGATCAAAATAGCACGCGTTTGAGATATTGAAGCAGAAACTTACTACCGTGCCTATCTTGCGTTTTCCTTCATGGGATAAACCTTTTCATGTTCATGTGGACGCCTCTGGCACAACCATTGGTGCTATCTTAGCTCAACTAGGTGAAGGTATCATTGATCATCCCATTTTCTTTGCTAGTAGGAAGTTGACCCCTGTAGAACATAATTATACCACTACAGAGTGCGAGGCCTTGTCCATGATCTATGCCTTGCACAAATTTCATCAGTATTTGTTGGCTACACCATTTGTGTTTTATACAGATCACATGGCATTAAAATATTTGGTGAACAAGCCCATTTTATAGGGGCGCATATGCCGGTGGGTACTCTTATTTCAAGAGTTTGACTTTACGGTTGTGGTAAAACCAGGAAAAAGTAATTCTGGACCGGATCACTTGTCTAGAATTCAATCAGGGGAAGAGGCACAAACAATAGAAGAGACCATGCCTAATGCACAACTATATAGGTTACAATGTGTGCCATTGGAATTAGAGGACATTGCTATCTTTCTGAGAACTGGTATGGCACCCGAAGGCATGAAAGCTTTAGAGAAGAAGTAACTTGCTATTCGTGCGGCACCATTCATGTTAATTAGTGGTGATTTGTACAAGCTAGGCAGAGATGAGGTGTTACGCCGTTGTGTCTTGGAGCATGAACGAAAGGACATAATGGAAGAAGCACATGGTGGTATTGTAGGTGGCCATTATGCAGGTGATGCAACAACACATAAGATCCTACTTGCTTGGTTATGGTGGAAACAATGTATAAGGATTGTAAAGAGTATTATAAGACATGTGACCATTTTCAATGTCTCACTCAACCAGGACAAAGGGATGAGATGCCCCTACAACCAATAACAAGTGCAGAACCCTTTGAGAAATGGGAAATTGACTTTTTCGGGCCTATTTCACCATCCGCGCGCAAGATTGGATCACACTATATCATCACTTGTACAAATTATCTTACTCACTGGGTAGAAGTAGCACCTACAAAGGACTATACGGTAGCTACAGCAGCATGGTTCTTATGGGAGAATGTCCTTACAAGGTATGGTTGTCCTTTAATTTTAACAAGTGATAGGGGCACACATTTTTTAAATGAGACAATACGAATTCTTTTAAATGAGTTTATGGTTGCCCACCATAAAACTACACCCTATCACCCTCAGAAAATGGGACTTCGAGGCTTTTAACAAGATTTTGAGCCACACATTGACCAAGATTTGTGATGTTGGAAGGAAGGATTGGGATGATAAAGTATCTACTATTCTTTGGGCTTATAGAATAACATACAAAAGATTGAACAAAGCCACACCTTTTCAATTAGTGTTTGGCGTGGAAGTTGTTCTTCCTCTAGAATTTATGTTACCTTCTTTGCGTATTACGCGCACTGGAGGTCTAGCTGATAAGCAAGCCTTGGAAGAATAGATTGCAAAGATGGTTCAACTTGATGAGCGCCGAGCCATCGCATGCTGGAGTAAAAACAAGAGAAAGTGCACCAAAAGGCATGGCATGATCGACACATCAGAGATAAGAAACTTGCAGTGGGACAAATGGTACTTCTATATGACTCCAAGTTTCTCGCCATCCAGGAAAGCTCAAGGTGTATTGGTTGGGGCCATATGTTATTACTCATATACTTGAGTCATGTGCTTTCCAGCTTAAACACTATTGATGGCACATGGTTGCCCGGTTACTTTAATGTAAGTAGGTGAAGCCATACTATGAATAAGTCTTCTTGGTGTTTGTAATAAGGTAGTATTACTAGATAAGTTAGGTTTCCCTTTATGCATTTCCTTAATGTGTTTCTTTCAACGTCGCTATGCTTTGTCAATTTTAGCTCTTGTTTTGTGTAATAAGCATGCTTGCGCACATGAAACTCACTACAATATGAAGCATGTTGATGCACAGAGGATTGCACATCCTTTTCATGTGGGGTGGATTGTTGGTGACTCTCAGGTATATGCTGTGAAGATGTCATGTTGCGGGTGTTGAGAAAGAAGGTTGCTAAGGGTAACTGACAAAAGATTGCTTCTCAAGATAAGAAAGGATGAATATGGATAAGGGAAAGTATAACGCGAGGTAAGCGGTGGCCATGGTAATTACCAAGAGATCATGCAGTGATGAGGTACTCGGGCGCTAAGGTGCGCGTTGAAGAGAAGTCTATGACAAAGGGTAAAGAGGTGCACTAGAAGGTTATAGCTTTGGCACGAAAATATACCGCGTGGAAATGATAAAAACGGGTCATAAATGAGGAGAATTTGGTAGGTGGAGGAGTAATTAATGCAGCAAAAAGTAGAAATCTATATAGATGGGATGCGATTTCATTTTTACCCTTGCAACTATGAGAATTCGATAGAGAGCCTATACGCGAAGAGCATAAAGCTAACTGATTCAAGGTATGAAGCAAGCGAACCAGGCGCGGAGAAGAGATTTGTTTATTAGAAGGGCTTGGATCCCCTAGGAAAAGGGTTTGATGAAGCAGAGTAATAAAACAAAGCTAGGGTGTGCAAGTTCATGATTACAAATTAGGGAACGAAGAATTGGGTTAGGGTTCAAAGTAAATTACTCAAAACACACAACAAATGACCTACAAAACAAAACCTTGAAAGATAATGACACCAAAGAAGAAAGTAGCACCGATAAAAGAAAAGAAGAAGGTGGTGGTGGAAGAAGAGGAGGAGATGGCCCCGGAGAGCAATTTCTCTGAAATGTAGTACCCTGAAGAAGTTATTATGGGGCAGGAGTGGAATACCCACATAAGACAGAGTAAGATAAGTGAATACAATCACCGAACCAATGAAAACTAGAAGAAGTTAGATGACCTGCTCACTTCTCGAATGAACAGTGCACTGAGGATGACATGCTGATATATGATGATGCCGGGAAAAGCTACTCAAAGGAAATGGTGTCTACCAGCTTTATGAGCTTCCATACTTTGGAAAGTATGCACCCTTGTACAGATGGCTGATGAGCCGAGTCCATGAGGACTTCTTCTACTTTGTAGGATGGAGGGTAAGACTGACACCCATCCTTATTGCCACAGTTACTGGATTACGGGCAATGGGAAAAGACATTAAGATCGACTTAGCTGACAAAAGTTCCATTTTAGAGACACAGAAGGTGTTGGGATATTAGAAAGGACCGCGCGAATGGACATTGACAAATTGAAAAATTGTCCAGTAGTATAGGCAGCAGCACATCTAACCACAAAATTGAATGACCAAGAACGTTGGTCCCAAGTTAATTCTATGTGGTTGCATGTGGCCAAGCACATGTCAGAAGGAACCACGTATAACATCACCGGTTTCATTGCAGAGTGGATAGTTGAGGAAGCACGCGAAGGGAGTAAGATAATTTTTGGTCTGTATCTTACTGAGTTTAGTCTTCATGGAGATCGGGGTACCAGATGGCCCAAAAGAGAACATATGGGAATACCCCATGAATCATAAGTCTCCAACTGAGTGATTCAGCAAGTATCTTTGCAAAGGGTCGATGACGGAGGAGGTGAAGGAGTGCACTAAGATGTGGTATGATAGGCTCCGTGACAAACATTTGGAGAAGAATGGTACATACCCAAGGATTTGCCCTCGGTCCTGGGAAAATAGGTATAATTTGCAAGTCTACTAGCATTTATGTACTACATGCTTCCCAATGGTAGATGGGTCATGGAGCCCCTGGTGCAAACTACCATATGCATTTCCCACGTAGTACTTTCAAGCTGCAGCATCATTCACCACCAACACACGGAGGTTGGTGTTTAATGCAAACAAGGTAGACTGTGAGTATCACACCTTGAGAAATACTTATGGATATCCAGGGAGGAATGCATACAACGAGAATAACATCTTTGAAATCTTAAGCACTAAGCCAGAGATAATGGCCATTGTGGATATCGGGGCTGCGCTAATATACCTCCAACTGAATCCTAAAATGGAGAATAACAAGTACGTGGAGAATGAATTCGTGCTTCCAAGGGACGCCAAGGGAAAGCATACTATGGAGAACATTCTGGCACCTAGGCCCTCTATGCCCAAGCAAGATGATGAGGAAGAGAATGAAGAATCTGAAGATAGTGGTGGCTTGGTGCAAAGGAGGAAGCAACCATCTGGCCAGGAGGGGGAGCACGCAACAACTCACCTAGGGAGAAGGAGCTACGTGGGACGAGCAGGGCACAAAAATATTTAAAAGGTGTTTAAGTGCATAAGGGCACAAGGAGGAACCCCGCAGTGAAGGAGCCGAGGAGAAGAAATGGAGGAAACTTCGGGGTGAGCGAGGAAACAAGAATCGAGGAGAAGGTGCCTTCATCTCCAACTGAAGAAGATCCTCAACATGAGGAGGAGAAGATGGAAGGAGAAGAAGGGGGTCAATCGAGGCTACACAGGACAAGGGTGGGGATACATCTGGTATTCCCAACCTTGATGCAACCATTCCAAGAGGACCCCGATCCCGTCGAATAGGGAGGATGCCAAGGCACATGCCATGGGGTATGCAGAAGACCCAAAGCTGATCATTCGTGCTCAGGTCCTAGAGCACCATCGAGCAAAAGGATTTATTTGGATGGGTGCTCATGGACGAGGACAAGGTGACTCTGTGCACAAGGAAGCAGCTTTCATGGTCTATGCACATGCACATGGACGAGCCTGAATTTTATGTCGGTGAAGAATCGTGTGCATCAAGGTGGTTGAAGAAGGAACCTAAAACGTGCCACATGACAATAAAACCAAAAATGATGTTAGATGAGTAGGTGAGAAATGCTCTAGTGAAAGTATCTTCCGAAGTAGTAAGAAGAAACATAGATAAATCTGTTGTCATCAAGGCGCTAAAAGAGAGATTAAAATCCAAGGATGTGGAGATAGCGCACCTAGTACAGAAAAGGACTTAATCAAAAGAAAATATGACACTTTTGTTAGTATGGCAGAGGAAATTGGAGATGATGTTCTAAAGGTACGCCCACATCTAGAATCCTAGGTACCAAAATAATTTCCTTCTGTAATGCACTATGTGAAAACAATGATAACATTAGTGTTGGAGGATGAAAAGGCACACGTATCCTCATAACCCAAGGACTCTGGGGAAAAGACAAAAAGGTGCAGGTTACAGTAGCTAGAAAATTACTACTTATGAAGGTCTACTACAAGCCACCCTCAATGAACTGAAGAAGCCCAATCATGCGCTAACAATATGCACTACCCCAGACGTGTTGATCACGGTGAAAAAATTGGAGAAGGAGAATGAGGTCCACAAGGCAATGAAGGATGCTTCCTTAGGCCACACTGAATGCTTAGTCCTGGTAAAGAAAAAGTGTGAGGCACTAGCTATGGTGCAGGCACCGCATAAGGAGAGGTTGGAGGAGCTAGGAAAGCTCATTGCTCATAAGATGGATGTACTGGAAGGGGTACAAACCTCTATGTCAAGCGTAATGCTTGTAATACAAAATGAGCAAGGGAAACTCTCCATGGAAGAGCTGCAGTCCATCATTGCAGACGTGCCTGAAATAACAGGAGCAGCACTAACGGTGTGGGAGAACCTGGAGGTAGATATCAAAGAAGAATATCCAAAGTTGTTGCTTCAGGATGAGACGGAGGGGCCTGAGGCTTAAACAGTTTTGTTAGCTGTGTATATCTTCTTCAAAATTCTTATTCAAGATTCTTATTCAAAATTCTTTATTCAACTATTCTTTATTTATCCATTCTTTGTATAAGTTTTGGACATTGCCATTGTCGAGGTGACAATGAGATTAGTGTGGGGTAATGTTGATCAGAGAAAACACTTAGTTGAACTTGCACACAGAGTCCACGCGGAAGAATAGCACAGGAGAAAAAGCGTGAAGGTATAGGAAGGCGTCACGCGCAGAGGTGTAGAGTCAGACTCTCAAGGACTTAGCCAATTTTGGGGATCAGATCTATTCTTAGAGATTGGCATGTAGAGCACACAAAGCAATGCCGAGACTTACGCACCACTCTTTGTGGAGATTTTTGAAGGACATGTCAACTCACTCTTGCATGGGCATAAGTTAAGAATAGATCCATCACTTCAGTTAACTATCAACAATCTATAGATAACATACTTGCATGTATGGCTATAATTGTAAGAAGGCGCATGGCTGTTATTAGCATGTGACCTATTTCTAGTAGAGTTAAGTGGTGAAGGGCTAGTTCCCCACCCTATATATATGTAATGAATTACTTAGAAAAGATATAGACATATATAGAGATACGGATGGAAACATATGTTTTGAAGAATGGGAAAACACAAGTACATGCGACTAGATAGTTGTAATAGATCCATGCGCACATGCCTGGTATTGTATGAAGTTTTTGTATTGTTGGTACAATGAATAGATAAAGGAAATTGGCCGAACAAATAGTGTTTGATGTGTTTTATCAATGCATGTTATTATTTTCATGATGATTTACCTTTAAGTGCTTATAGATCTGGTTAAATATAATGATGAATAGATGGATTAGTTCCTAAAATATATGTTTACTGCTTTATCATACCACCATTATGCTACTGCAACTCTTAAGAGGGACCCGGTACCTTTGCACACTTCGGGTGAGCGCTCAGCCTAGGCTGAGTGATGTGCCAGCGCGACTAGGTGTTAACTAACAATTCTAGGCTACATCACCTTCTCGCTACAAACTTAACTTCCACCACCTATGATCTAACCCCAACCTCCTCTAAAGGTTTAACCATCAAGGGGATTTTTTTATCCCAAATCTGAGAGCCAAGCTTACCAAAATTTTGATCATTTCTTCTTTATTTGGCTCTCCTTCCTGCTTCTCTCCTTGATTGGTTATCTAATTGTTTTTTCCCCGAGATGAACTTGAGACAACAATAGGAGGGATGGGTTGGGTTATAATATATTTTACAATTACTTGTGATGGTGGAGGAGATAGAAATTTTTGATTATTTGGATGGGATGACTGCTTGGAAGGGAAAAAGGAAAAAGAATTAAGATGAGAAAAATATTAGAAGATGGAGAAGGAAATCAACACTTAGGGCAACATATGATGGGTTGGAATCTTGACAACTTTGCTAAATGATAAAACTTGGGATGGAGAAAAAGGAGCATAAGGAGTGGTGGTTGACTTACCCATTGATAAGGTCATCTTGCAATTTTCTCATATGCCTCAATATCCTTAGTCCATTGTGTAAGTTGAGGTAACATCTCAACCATGAAGTCAATCTTCTCCTACGAGATGCAATGTCTTGAAATGGGCCTTCCCATGGACAAGGTATCCTGTGAACCAATTCTAAAATATTTTATGTGTTGTAGCCCCGGATTGAACCATGTTAGCCTCCATTATTTGAATCTTCTCCAAAGCATATCAACATTATCCATATAATCAAGTATCATCATATGCACACCCTTTCTCTTGATAAGATCCATAGTTTGGTGGATGACCAAACTGATCTGCATGCTGCTCATATATCGGTAAGAATAATGGTTTTCAATCTGATCATAATGTTGATCTAGAGGAGTTGTGAAATACATTGGAGGTGGAATGTACCACTGCTGCCGCAAGTTTGGATTCCAAGATGGGAATGAAGCAATGACTACACAACTTCATAAATGGCATAAGATGAAAGATGTGGAAAGAAGAATGGGTGGAAATTGATGGAAGGAAATTCTACAACTCGAGAGAATGGGTTGTTGATCGATGGAGTTGCCGATGTGCTTTGCATGTGCCTCTAAAGGCTGAATCTCACCAAGAACACATCAAGTTGATGAAATGAAAGGGAAAGGTGCTTCAAACATGTCCTGTCAAAGTGCAAAAATGTTATCCCAAAATTACAGCACCCCCTAATGGCCTTATATTTTAGTGGGGCATTCGGTGTAATATGTGTAACATTGGACCATATCTCAAGTTATGGGACTTTAGGGCTTGAGATGATCCTCCGAGAGAAGGATGGTTCCTACTTTTAAACTACCTACCAAAATATACTCTAACACATGAAAACTATCTAATCCTAATCTAACATATTCCAAGGGACCAGGGGAGAGAGATCGCATGAAAACAAATCCTAAACTAAAGTGGTGATACACTAGAAAAGGAGGCTTTCGATCACAAATCAAACTTCCTGAAATAGGGAGGGGTGAGAAATGGAGAGGATGGACAAGATGCATCACAGACCAAAGATAAATTTCACATAGAACACCACTTCAAACCCATTAAACATAGCTCCCAAAACCTACAATAGACATCAGAGATATGCACAGTATACCCTGCAATGATGAGAGAAAATAAGAGATAATAAAATAAGCAAAGGATGGACAAAACGCATAACGAAACAAATTTTATTGCTCCATGAGTTGACACATACATCATCGGTGGGAAAGAAGCATGGAAATTTCATTACAAAGAAAAGAGAGGAGACTTAAGCTCCACATTCAACCATGGAAGGGAAGAAAGAAAGAGGGGGTAGGAGAGAAAATAAAAACTCTTCTACAAATGAGGCTATGATTACAATTTATAGAATTTTGAGAGGAGAGAGAGAATTACAATCTCGGATTTGTCTTTTCAACGACTTGAAAGTTTTCATAAATGAGTGCAATTGATGGTATGTTGCTTGAAAAAGGTTCCCCATACTATCCCATGTGTTGTAGCGAGAGAGATAATGATGACCACACCTCATTAAATGTAGCCCAACTACCAATTAAAATATTGTTACAAACCGGCACGTTTTCCTTAATATCACCATCAAAACTTAATCAATCTATTCATTTCCTAACTTCTTTGCATCGGGATCAAAGTCACGATTCCAATGATACTAATTTCGTGAAAATCTATTGATAATTACAAATATAATGCCCATTCGAAGTTTCACACGAAAAACTGTCGTTTTCCTTTGTTCCATGGATTTTCCAGTTTTCTGTAACATTCCACGGATTTGGTTTTCTCGCTATCTCAGGCTTTGATTTTCTATGGCTTCATGGATTTCTATGGCAATTTGTTCAAGAGCTATTCCTTAGACTTTTTTTGCGGCTTTTTCCACGGACTTTATTCTATGGATTTTCGTGTGGATTTTTCTACTAACTTTGTTCTCGTAGATTTTTCGACCTTTTTTGTTCGTCTTTCTCGGACATGTCTTTCTTCCATATGCGCAATACACTGACTTGCGGCCATTTCAGTGTTTTTCGGGTCCCATGCGTACCTTCATCCCAACTATCCCGTGGACCATGCAGAAATAATATTCTTCCTTTTCGCATTTGACCGCATCCTTATCATTTCAAGCACAAACTTGCTACGATGAACCATATTACAACCCACATTGGTTCCATTCATAGCCCTCAGACCCGATTTGCACTAAAATAGGCCCTTGACTTCATTCTTTCAAAATTTTGGCAAATTTTTCTAACTCCTTGAAATTATTTAGATAGGGAAGTTAGAGAAAATCCAAGTGACCCCTTAAAACCTGATTTTGGGCCTCAAATCATTTATGCTCGCTCAAGCTTGAAGAAATTTTGCAAGTTATCAAAATTACCTTGGGGGGTGAATTTTGGATAACAGGATGTCGATGATCCTTTATACGACTCTAATCCTCCATTGTCTCATTGTTATTCAACACAATGCAAAGATCATCTCAGTAACAAAACCCTTGTCTAAGAACTCTCAATATTCATCTCATCTAGCTAATACACCTCTATTAGATGTAGTCCACGCTTTGTATACATCCCCTTAGGATAGTCTTCACACTATGGAATCTATTATTGAATACCAACATCTTAAACATGATTCTCAGTCATATATAGGTACTCTCTCTACATCTCATCGGAAATCTGCATCTGCCACCTCCCATCCAATTGAAACTCAAAGCATATCATTTCCTAAACATCTCATATTTGTATATAATGCTACACCACAAGATGTTCTTATGCAACTCCTCATTCACTGGTTGATCATCCTACCACCTACCCTTCACTACCCCCTTCATTGGATAGAAAAATAACAAGTTCACCCATACTATCACTATCACTGAATTACTATACATCATGATAATGCTTGTTGTGTCTTGGCACGAGCAATCAAACATCTCAAAGATCTTGGTCTCCTTTCATTTTCTACATGATATTATCCTACTAATACTAACACCCGAGCATCCCTCTATCTCATAATCATCACGGTAGTATTACTCAAGTGTCATCTATTCGATCACATCATTCCGATGGCCTATTCCTTGTCCAGCTTATGGCATCTCAACACATATTACCACCTTGGTTTATTTCATGCAGACCTTCTTTATGTCTACAGTCACGCTGCATAGATCTAGATCATTGATGTATTATGTGGCACCATGATAATCTTCATATACTCATCCCTTACATACACATAGACTTCATTCACCATTTCATCGTATGTCTACTATACCACCACTATTAGAGAATGGTCATACGCTTTCCCCTCCTACATCAATTTGAGGACCATTGTCCTTCACCATCATTGGATGACTCATCCATTTACACACACTTGGGGGCATAGTGCTTCACATACCCCCCCTTAGTCTAGCATACTTACATAGTTCTACATCACACTCACAATATTTAAGCATACTTCATTTTAACATACTCACACTATTCATGTTGTCATACACTTGTTTTTCTCACATTAGTCATACTCATTGTATATCCTAGCGGCGTCATTACCCGATGACACACTCTTATGCTTTGGTTCACACTGGACTGTTGAGGGATTACTTCTACACTGAACCCCACACACTACACGTTAGGCATTACACATATACATTTTATCATACACCATCCATCCTACACTTACTCTACATTCTACATCATACTACATCCTCAACATGCACATATTATTCATTCTATGTATCACATACACCATTAGGCTATTTCACACTACACATTTATACATCACCTATATTCTACATACTATGCTAGGTTACATTACATATGAGTCTAGATTTACATTTCATCACTACATTCTACATTACTAGTCTATCTACACCTATTACATTGCATCTTACACATTACATATTATACATCCTACACATTTAGCATCACCTTAAACATACCGCGCATCTACATATCATATTCATCACTTGGTCATCTATACTACATTTAGCATCACCTTAAACATACCACGCATATACACTCACTACCCGATGACGCACTTTAGTTCACCAGTCCATACTCGACTTCGAGGGTTTACAAATCAAATGGACCTTACATTCATTACACATTTCCTATTTTCATGCGACATTTCTAGCATTAGTGACATACACCTTAGGTTAAATCGTCACCTATACTATCATCTTGTAGTGGTATACACCTTAGGTTACATCACCATTCCCTTATTATTCATCTTGTAGTGACATATGCCTTAGGATAAATCATCACCTATTCCATCATTTTCTAGTGGTATACACCTTAGGTTACATCACCACATCATCCTTACATCTTATAGTGATATATGCTTAGTGCTAAATCATCACTCACCCATTCATCTTATAGTGATATATGCTTAGGGATAAATCATCACTCCACACTTCATCTCATATAATCATGGTATACGCTTAGGATATAAGTTCCACACACATCTCTCCTACATGTCGCATTTCGTCACTACTACATATACACATTCACCACAACATGTTAGACACAACATACACTACTCGACCATTTCCTAATGACGAACTCTCATTTACGGTTCATTCTTGAATGCCGAGGGGGAAAAAATGAACCTCACTACATACATCTCCATCCACTTGGGGCACGTAGCTCTATCATTCCATCTTACATTCCTTTTCATCCATCCATAACATATTGTTTTGTCTTGGAGGTAATTAATATTTTTTTGCTAGTGTTTTGCATGATCACTTTACTACACATGTTAGATTGATTTCTTATATGGCATTATCTATATCATCCAAAAATTCATGTTCAAACCTTTGTCTTGTGTGATCACGAGATATTGGATTCCTACACGCAACATGGATGCTTTCCTTCTACCCTTCGTATAGTGAAAGTTGGGGCATCCACATTCATCTC
The DNA here is from genome assembly GCA_018340775.1 of Taxus wallichiana var. yunnanensis. Lineage (NCBI taxonomy): Eukaryota > Viridiplantae > Streptophyta > Pinopsida > Cupressales > Taxaceae > Taxus > Taxus wallichiana. Next base: position 129,906,476 of record CM031236.1, on the reverse strand, counting down.
AACCGGTGTTATTATTTCATTTTGTACTTATCATCTTACATTACTTGATCATACACGCTTTGAAATATCATTTATTACTCTAACATGCTAATGGGTGTTCTATGTGCAACACTTGTTTTATAGGACTACATGTTTCCATGACTAGTTATTTACTTGTCTTCCATTATGTGTCATTTTTTTCTATTGTTTGAGAGCCTTGCCCTATGTTTGGTATGCATGTTTCACCTAATTTGTTTCTAGATAAAATGGAATAGGAAATAGGTTAAGAGGAATACATGTTTTATGTATGTCAAAGTTTGAATGCGTGTCTTAATGAATTTTTGATCCAATATGGTCGTGAAAAGCTTCGCTTTGGCTAGGAGAAACGACTTGTATAAGAAACAAAATAAGACAACCAAATAGTATTAATAATACAAAGTTAGTGGACTGCCTAGTGAGTGCTAGATCCGAGAAGTGAGGTGCTTCCTGAAGGCATTCAATCCACTTTCAAATATAATTTAATGTAAAATATCATGAAGTAAGAAAATCCTAATGTAGTTATAAGATTTATGTATCTCGTGCAAATACAATAAGAAAATATAATCTAATAGGAAAGGTTATGATTAAATCTAGAGGTCCTATAGGTTATACTTTGGGTTTCTGGTCCGACAGGGGTATGGGATTGACCGGGTAAGGTCTAGTTAGTTTTGTTGATCAAGAGGATTGCTGGTCAAAAGGGATGAAATCACATAGAGATAAATATCAGTCACGTGATTGATGTCGATAGAGGTGAAACCGATGGCGCTTAAGTAATCGACGTCGGTAGGGGAAATTGACAATAATTTGATAAAGATGGTTTTTAAGCTTCTATGTGATTGAACAGTAAAGTAAGAAGGGGTTTTGTTAGGTTCTTAACATTGCTAAGAAGACTTAGGGATATAGAGGGGGAAGTCATGGAAGGAAAAAATGCTATAGGTGGTTAAGTTGGTAGATTGGTGAGGAGGTGGAGATAAAGGAATATAGGTAGAAATAAAGTATAATGAAAGAGGTAAGGAATCTATACTTTAAGCAAGCACAATATGATTAAAATCATGAATACTTACTTACCTTTACAAATCTGGTAGGTGAAGGTGGATGGTAGTTGATCCATGAAGAGATTTTAGAGTCAGTGTTGCGAAGTACTCCCGTAGTGTTCCCATGAGTATTCCAATACTCTGGAAGAAGAACCAGATGCTTTCTTGGGCCTGTGGTTGATTATTTTGTGTCGTCTAGATGCTGAGAGGCTTTTGATTCACACTTGAATGCAATAGTTCTCCCAAAACTGAAAAATGACTAGCCTAGGTAAAAGGTTGTAAAATTTTATATAAGGTAATCAATGGCGGTTAAGTGACTAGACTAATGAGGGATAACCAACATTGGTTAAGGTGGATAAGTCTAGGTTTACCAAAAATAGGCAGATCTTTACTATTTTTGGCGTGATTTTGATTGCTAATGGGGTTTCGGTGAGGGTTGGCACTTATATAAGTGAGATTGTTGTTGGATAAGGAATAGGACTTTAATTTTAGGGTTAGACTAAGTCCCAATTGGTTGGGATAGGTAAGGACCTAGTATTAATTAATTACTAGGCTAGGAATAAGTCCATGGTGAGGTATTTAGGTGATGTGTAAATTAACTTAATTTAATTAATTAATAATGTGAGGATGAACATTAATTCAATTTTAAGTAATTAAATTAATATGAATGAGGGTAAGGGCCATGGATAGGTGAACACGTTACGTTAATTAACTACAAGGGACCAAAGGGAGTGTGAGCCAAATTTGGTGTCTACATTTTCCCCTTTTTCATGTAGCTTGTATTGGTAAGCGATGCTCACAAAAATAAGAATTCAATGTCCTAGGTATGAGTGGAGATTAGGTTGCCCCAAGTATGGATGAAATTGATCCCTCTCAAACCAGGAACTAATGAGGTAGGAAACAAATTCGGTGAATGGTTTGATAAATAGGTTGTTAATAAAAACAAGGGTGGGTGGGTTATAGGTAAGGGTAATGGTCGGTCGTAATGGGTAATGACAATCAAATTCATGCACACGTGTAGATTGTGATAAGTTACTAGGTTGAAGAGATTACAAAATATACTATTTCAAAGGTCGATAGGTTTTCCAAACGAAGTTGAAGTGGTTTGGGTATCCAAGGTATAAGATATGGTCTAGAATCACAACTACGAAATGTGTAGGAATGGGTAATGGGTTTTGTCCATGGCACCAAAGGTTTGGTCGATATAAACATCATGACATTAGGCAAGGTAAGGTCATTATGCCGAACAACATGGGTAGAAACATCACAAGTTATAGCAAGTACACAAATTTGGATGTCACAAAATCCAATTTAGGTTAAGGTATATAATATAGGTCGTGGGCACAAGTAAAGCCGAGGCATAGGTAAATAACATGTCCCTAAACATAAGTAAGGAAATGTACATGTAATGTAGGATTATGGGTGAGTTTTAATAAGTGTTGGGAAGGGTAAAAGTTGTTTGAAAACATTATTTTAAGGAAAAGTGGGTAGAGTGTGAGTCAAATGGATATGTGTGGTGCCCAATGTTGGTTGGATCTTGATTGACGTTGATTGGCTAGGGCACAACCCGACCGATGTTGGTCATGTTGATTTGGGGCTAAAAAAGGAAAAATCCACTTTTTATAGATTCATTTGTTGATTTTCATTTATAGAAAATGACAAGCGAGAGGTGTGGAAGTGGAAAATGACAGTGCCAAGTCATGAGTGGAGTCACCACCTATGAGGAGGTGATTAGCATCTACTGGATGGGCCCACAAGATCGAGTGGATCCATTTGATTGGTTGTGAGTGGAGGAGTGGATTTGTGGCCATGGTAGAGCCGAGGAGAGAGGGAATAGGAGGACCACCGGTGTAGAGACCCGAGGTACCACCGAGGAGATGGTATCGAGTAAAGGCGGGAATCAATCCTCATGACCTATTTTAAACAAATTTGGGTAAAAATGAATGAATTTGGGGGAAGTTTTGTTTTAAAAATATGGGTGAAAATGGGTGAAATTGAGGTGGGGAAGGGAAAATATAGGTTAAATAGGTTGGGAAATAAATGTAGGTTGAATTTGGGTGGGGTAGGATAGGTTTTTAGTGGTTTTGGTCATTTTTAAAAAATGGGAGAGAGTGGGGTTTTGGTTTATTGCCAAAATGTGACCGATGTCAATCAAGGGTTGGAAAACATCGATTTGGTTTCTTTGGCATCGGTCCGTTAAAGGGTGACCGACACCGACCAATGTGACCAATATAATTCAAATGTAAAATGTGACTTTGGGTTAAAAAAGAGTTAGTTGGTAAAGCGAAAAAAAAGTGAGGTAGGGGTAGGTGAAGAATAATGTAGGAAAAAGAGGGAAAAGTAACGTAGGTAGAATACGATTGTGCGGTGTGTGATAGATATTAGGTGAAATGATTGATGATAGTGGGTGAGTATTAGAATGGATACAATAGGGTTTTAGGTGAATAGGTAAAAGGTATGTATGATTAATGGTTATAGGTATGATTTGGTAAAAAATGGATAAGTATGAGGTCAATTGAGGTTTGAGGAATAGGTGATGTGAGAAGGTCTTGACTTGACAGTGTTGGTTTGGATGATGCAGGTGAGAGATCAGCTAACTATGAGAGACAAAGTACCACCTCTATTGGTACAAATGCATCCTAGCGTGATAGTTGAGGAGTGGGAGCACATAGCAGATGTGGGACTTAGTTCGATCAGTGTATAGGCTAAGATCCTTGCTTTATGGTCACTCTCATTGATAGATTGACCAATACCTTTCATCTACCGGCTGATGAGATGATCGTCACATTAGAAGACATGTATATGATCTTGCAGGATTCCTATTGTTAGGGATCCATTATATTTGGTTTCAACCGGGAAGTTGGTGGAGACGATCGCGGTGATATTTGGGAGGCGATGGACATAATGATATATCACAATGCGACTCTGAGTTATGGGGATATATATACAACATATCCACATGAGACCAAGTTATCTTTTTTGATGATGGTGGTAGTAGGTTGTTTTTATCCCGGATTCGAGGGTGGGATATTTCCACAAGAAACTATGGGGGTGCTTTATAGGACATGATTGAGGAGTGGATACATTTTTCTTGGGTACCAAATTTTCTAGTCCATTTGTATAGGGAGCTATGGGCCTATGGTAGGTACATGAGATTTGGTATGTGTTGTACATACTTGTTACATTGTTGGGCCTATGAAAAAATTGTGTGTGTGCATCTAGTTGGGTTACCAAAACAAGACCGGTTCGGGGTGCTTTCTATAGAGTGGGTTTCAGGATATGGGTACCGGTCGGGGCATGATCAAGAGTGGTCAAGTTCACATATGATGTTACATACTATAGGCAATTGTTGAAGGGTGTATAGTGATCGATATCGTGAGGCATTCATATGTTGATTTTCCATTGTATAGAGGCATGGGTGAGGATTTAGAGGAGATTCGCTTATTGAGATGGATATAGGTGTGGTGTGCCATGAGCACGAGATGATACCTATGGAAAGGGTCGACAAAAATTTAGACTATGGTAGGACGTGCCCCCACCTTTCTTACAGTACCATAGAGATGACTTGGAGAGACACATGTCTCCACCACGTCTAAGTAATCCCACAGGAAAGGAGGAGTAGGTGAGACCGAAGAGGATGACATCAGGTGGGGGTGATTGATATCCATAATGGATATTGTACTATCATTTTGATTTTGGATATATATACCGGCCTACATGCTAAAGACATGATATTTTACATGAGTATTTTGAGACACTCATATTTATTTATATCTGTGTATATATTTATTAATACATAGACACTCCCATTATATAGTTGATGATGTTCATTGGATGGATGATGTAATTTTTTTAATTTCCATTACTATTGTGTATTATGGAAACTAGTTGTGTTAGAAATCTATCGATTTTCAGGCCTCTGCTCATAATTCTCGCCCCATTTTTCCTTTGAAATCTATCGATTTATGGCCTCTGCTGTTGTGCCCTATGTTGTGCAGAAGTCTCTGCTTTCTTTTTTTCCATAATTAATTTGTTCCTGGGTCGAAGATCACATATGGGTCCATTTTTGTTTCCTTGTTTCTCTATCCCTCTGAAAAGGTCTGTAATTTGGGTCTCCCATTCTCTGTTCATTCAAAAACTCTGGGCTTTCCCATTCTTTCCATTTTCCACAATTGATTTGTTTCCCTTGTCATTTTTTCCCCAAATACTTGATAAAAATGAATGGATGTAGCTCTAAGGAACGTATTTGAGCCTTGTAACATTTCTAAATCCTCTTGTCCTTGGAAAAATTTCATCTCCGGGCTCAAATGGTCATTTTTCTACATTTTACGGTTTGACGGGCATTTCTCCCGTCAAATTTGTATCCTTGCATCATCAGGGAATGTGGCCTCTTTTGGTTGGATGCGGCTCAATAGGGTACTTCATAATTTTATAAATCACCTCAACTTAAAAATTTGTCCACGTGGAGGAACGATGCTCATTTGAAAGTTTACTTTTGGTTTGGCCTTGAGTAGTGCCGAGAGGACACATGGAGGTTTCACTACTTTTCCTTTGACTTAGACAAATTTTTATGCAGCTAATGTACAATTTTTGGCGGACAGAGGACACATGGTGAGCCCGCGCTCATTCAGGGTCTCCAACTTTGGGCACCATTTTGAAATTGTGCCATGAAGACACGTGGAGGCTTCCACCGGTCTTCCCATACTTAGTCATTTTTTTCAAAAGGTTTTGGGAGGTCTGGGACACGTGGAGGAACCATGCATGTTTGGGACTAGCCCTTGAGTTTCATTTTAAAGAAGCACCAAGAGGACACTTGGAGGCCTCCGCTCACTTTGCATTTTGCTTGGAATTTTCAATGGCCAAAGGAGATTGCCTCGGACTCTGACACATGGCACCTTCCACTGAGCTTTAAGCCTTCAAACAAATTTTTCTGGCTAGGACATGTGGTGAGCCCGCTCTTTCAAGGTCTCAAATTTTGGGGACTATCTCAAGGTGTGCCATTGTGATGCGTGGCAGTTTGAAAAGTCAAAAGGGGGGGGAAGCGGACCATCGGGGAAACTTAGAATTTTTTCCTCTTATTCTCAAAAGGGTTAAAATATCAAAAATGGCCCACAAGCCCGATAAAGGAAGGGTCAAAGGTTTGTTTCAAGTCAATGAATGGAGGTGTGGACTCTGGGGAAAATTTGAAAATTTTCCTTTTAGAAAAAGAGTTAAAAGTAAAAAGGAAGCATGGTTCCATGGGACCCACATTGGGACACATGTCAAGCCCATTTTTCAAGGGTGGAGCTATGGGAAAACTTTGAAAATTTTCCTTTTCCAAAAAAAGAGGTGAAATGGAAGAATTTGGCCATGGTTCCTTTGGGACCCACCTTAGGACACGTGTCAGGCTCATTTCTCAAGGGTGGAGGCATGAAAAAAAATGTGAAAATTTTACATTTTTTCAAAAGTTGTAAAAAAAAGGGAACCCCGGCCCTATTTTAAAATTGAATCTTCCACGTGGACGACCCAAATTCAAAGTAAAGATCAATGACAACTATGTGTGTCTGAATCTGATTTTCCCCATTTTACTAAAATGCTCCTAAGTGTGAGTCTTCATGATTTCTTGGTATTTCCTACATGCCAAACAGAGAGGAGAGTTAATTTTGATATCTAAGTTTGGTGGAGAGATCTGGAGACGTCTTTCACCATTAAAATGGTCTGGCTATTGGGCTCGATGTGATTTTCCATTTTTCTTCTCCCGAGCATGCAAAGAACCAAATTTGATAGATTAGGGGTGGAAGTGGTTGGTGAATAGAAGGAAGAGTGATTTTCTAGAGGAAGGAGTTGAATGTGGAGATATTCAAGAGATCTTTCCCCTGAGCACCTGGTGAACTTTTTACAGATCTGATTCTGGGAATCACGATCGTGATCATGGCAAGCACTGGTGGCACTCAATGTCTAGATTTTTTTTGGGGAAAAAAATGGGTCTATTGTAAATGTTATAAATGGCACAAATTTATCATGCAAATGGTTGGAGGTTAGAGGTTGAGAGAGGTCAAGAAAATTCCTAAGAGGAAAATTTGACAAAGCCTGTCTTTTGAGAAGCCATCTGAGAAGCCTGTATATCTCTTTTGTTTTAAATTTGATCATGTCAAGGTGGTTGTGAGTGTACAACCATTGAAAAGCTCTAGATTGTTCTAGAAAACTTCCCTACTGATAAATTTAATCAAACTCAAGTTATTCTGTGTTGATCTTGAGCAAAATGTGTTTGTTTCATTTCTGAATGTCTGCAAATAGTTTTTCTTGTTCTTGTTGCAATCTTGTATCAAAATCTTGTCTTAATCACACAGGTCTCAATCCTTGTGATAGTTTAGTGGCATCTACAATTTCATTTCTCAAAAGATCTTTCATCTGGGAGTGAAATAAATGATTTAAAATCACTTTTCTTTCATCTGTTGACAGAGATTGTCTATAAGCCTCTGGGTGTACCTCGGCATGATTGGCTCTAGATCTTGATGCTTTATTGGGTCTTCCAACTCGAGCCTTCATGTTAGAATCTCATAGATTGTGTGAAAAAGTGCTAATCTGGGCCTCCATTGAAGCACATATTCTGTTAAAGGAACATTTTAGCTATTCTGAAGCATTCTGTTGTCTAAGCTTTCCATTTTGTAAAAACTTTCAAAATCTGGCAAAACAAGTTCATTCTACCTCACCTCCCTCCAAAAATTCATTTAAAACAACCAATCCTACCCATACTACCCCTGTTTTTCATGTATGTATATAAATGCATAATTTTACTACCAAAAATGCAGAAACAATCAGGATTCCAAATGTCTTTAGTGGCCTGAACCTTGCTTAGAGAATATCTCCACTATCTAGAGTGACAACTCGTGAGAGTTAGATTTTGTTGCATTGATCATATTTTCTTCAAGGTCTCCTTAACAACTTCATTAGGAAGGACATCTCCATCTCCTCCATAAACAACAGGCTACAAAAGGGTTCTCTTACCTTGGTTGAAAGGCACAACCTAAAATAGTGAGGATAGATCAAATCCTCTTGAGGGTGCTACCCATTTCTCCACATCTGAGTGAAAAAGGCCAGTTAGATCCCATCCCCAGGCTACAAAATGACTCATTATGATCTATCTATCTCTAAGCTTCCTGTCAATACTTGTGATGTTGCTCAGACATTGAGGGAGAATCAATTTGGGTACCAACACCTAAGTGGCACCATTGCTAGGGACATAGTGATTAAGACATATTCATTGCTAGTTCATATCTATTTAGCCCATAAAAACACTTCATGGCACCATTTCCGGACATGCTCAAAGTTCTATATTCACAAACACTTCTTGATGCTCAAAGTGCTAATACATCTTTTCAGGCATCATCTTGTGTTTAGGCTTTATAAGAAGTTTCAAAGTTACAAATGTTATGTGTAATATTTCCATTTTCTATAGTTATTGCACTAAGTTTCATTGATAAATCTGAGTAAAGAAGAGTCAGAATCTTTCCTTGTCTAGTTTCTAGTGTTGACAAACATTTGATAGATCATATTTAGTGCATTTGCACAACTAAGGTGGAAATCCTTGGTGGTGACTCCCTGTTGATCTGATTCTTAATGAATACCAGTGTCTTAACCTCTGTCAAGTGAGATTTGTTACTAACCTTTGCAAAGCTGAAGGAAGAAGGTCTTTCTTTGCTAGGGATCCTACTAGGACATTATTTCCAGAGCTAGGAAAAGAAAATCAAGAAGAAGAAAATCCTGGAGAGTTGTGGGAGATCAACAGACAAGAAGAGGGATCTCCATTGATGAAAGTGATTGCCTATCATTGAAGACTACTATTCAAGTGCTTCTTGAATCAGGTAGCCTCTTTGTGGAATTGAATTCTCCAACTAGAGAGGGGCCTTCATTTGATTTTGAAAAGTTTTCTTCTCATTCTTCCCCTTTATCTTTTCAGAAGTTGATAGGGATTTCCAAGAAACAAGGCCTTTAGGGGATATCCACTTTGAAAATTATACCCCTATGTTTCAAAGACCCTCTGCCCCTTATCAATTTTTCACCCCTCCAGGGTCACCTCCTCAAAACAACATGGCCTTCCCCCACCCAGACCTCCATTTTTGTAAATACCTTTGGACCTATAAATTTTGTAGGGATGGTTGGTTATCCAAATGCAGTTCCCTCAAGATGTAAGAAACAACTACCAAAGTTCCAAGGAAACAACACTATAACTGGTGATCAACATCTAAAGCTTTTTATCAATATGATGGAAGACTTTGAGATTGAACATGAAGATGTATATATCAAATTGTTTATCCATACTCTGGAAGAGGATGCAAGGGACTAGTATAAAGCTTTTTCTAGATAATTCCATTGATTCTTGGACAGAGATGAGAAATGCATTTAGATTGTAGTATGGTGATAGAATTGACCCTAGGTTTCTTTTGATAGAATTTGAAAACATCAAAAAGAATCCTAATGAGTCAGTACATGATTTCAACACAAGGTTTAACAAGACCTTGAGGAGATTTCCTGTTAGGATAAGGCCATGTGATGAATCATGTTTGATCAAATATTCAGATGCATTTGATAAAAAGGTTGCTTACTACTTGAGGGACAAAAACCCTACTAATTTGAGGCAGGCCTTCACCATGGCTCTGCAAATAGAGAACAATATCAAGGCAATTGGAAAGCCTCCAAAAAGGGAGGGTGTAAAACTAATTAACCCAAAAAACCTCAAACAAGCAAGGCTACTGATTTGGAGGAAGTTGTGAAAACTTTGGTAGGGGTTGTCAAAGAAATATCATACAAACTAGCCCAGGCAGAAAAGGGATTGGGCAGAGCTCACAAGGTCAACACAAGCAACAAGGCCAAGACAGGTTCACAAATCACCAAAGATCTGATGATAGAGGCAAAGGGACCTGTTGGATTTGGAAATAGGCAGCCCCAAGGTAGGGAAAATAGAATGGTGCCTGATCCTTTGGCTGCCAGAGTTGATGTTGTGGAGGAGACAATGTCATTGATTGGTGTGACAGATGTTTCATGCCCCATGCTCCTTGTGAAGGAAGATCAACCAAAGAAGAAGAAGAAGCATGATGATGAATGATGATGATGTCTACATGGTGGGTTGCTCCACAAGCAAACAAGGGGGCAACTTCAACTAAGTGATAAGTGCCCAGATTTTGCCACTTTTTGGGACTGCATTCATAGGGTACCTATTCTTCCTCCCTCTCATACTTTAGAAGTAGATATTGTACAAGATTTTGAATTTCCCAATAATGACTTTGAATATTTAAGGGCTTTAATGATAAAGAAGTATGATGGAGGAATCCCATCTGAGGAAGATAGACAGTTACTGATGAATGTTGTTGTTGCTCAAGAGAAGGAATATAACACAAGAAGTAAGGTTGTCAAAAGGGACAGGGCCTCAAGCCAAGCCAAAATCTCCCTTACTTTCAAACATTCCTAAAGAGGCTCCTAAGAAAGATGCATTTGCCAAAAGCCCTGTAGTTCCAAACAAAAATTATACCCCTCCTCATGCCCAAGTTGTCAAAAATCTTGTACCACCTAGTGAGTGTGTTAGCTTTCCTTCCAATATTGCCTTTCCATCCAATGTTGCCTTTCCAAAGAATGTCCCATATGACATTGCCCAAGTTTTAAGTCAAATCAAAGTTTTTGTTCCAATTGTTGAGTTGCTTAGGATTCCTGAGCACAAGAAAAGAGCATTTGAATACTTGGGATTGAAAGAAGGGAAGATTGCCCTAGGAAAAATATAAACATTGTGGAGACTCCACCAGTCATTGAAGAATTAGAGGCACCACCAGCATCAAAAGAGCTAGATGAACCACCTGAGGTTTATTTGGGAACATCCTTGGTAGATTCTCAGCTGAATGTGGATCCATTCTTCACTACCCTAATCATTAAGGATAGATTGTTACACAACTATATGTTTGATTCAGGGGCATCATGCAATGTTATGCCTCTAGGAAGTTATGAATGAACTAAATATCAAAGTAATAACTACATATGGGAAGTGCACTGCTATGGATTCCAGAGAGGTGCCAGTGGTGGGGTGTGTGAAGGGTCTGGTGGTGCAACTTGCAGCCTATCCAGGTAGGAATTTGAAACTTGATGTAGTTATTGTTGACTACCCAGCCAAGTGGGGTATGTTGTTATCTAGAAGAGCTGCAAGTGTTGGTGGGAGTGTTCAAATGGATATGTCCTATGCCACCATCCCAATTGAGGGCAGCCTTGTCAAGTTGTATGGGGAAAAGAAGATGTTGCACCTTATTGAAGATCCCAACAATGCATCCTATGAAGTATTGTACACAAATGTTGATGCTTGATAACTTTGTGGGATTTGTTGATGGAAAGGAGCACAAGATTGAGGAATGCAGGTGTCTTGAACAAGTGGGCTCTCCTTGGACTCTATTGTTTGATGGAGCTTGCTCCAAGTTTGGGAATGGTGCTGGTGTTGTTCTACTTTCTCCAGTCAAAAAAATTTGTTTTTTCCTTCAAACTCAACTTTGAGTGCACTAACAACATTGTTGAGTATGAGGCACTATTGTTGGGTTTAAGAATTGCTTGGAAATATGGTGTCAAAGACATCATTGTCAAAGGAGACTCAAAATTAATTGTAAAACAAGTCAAAAAATTATATGCCACAAAAAATCAGCGAATGAAACAATACAAGCATGCAGTTTGGGATCTCATTGAGATGTTTGATTCATTCAACATTGTGCATCATGATAGGAAGTTCAATGATTTGGCAAAAAAACTTGCGTATTTGGGGGTCTCGGTTTGATAATTGTGCAATGTCCCCATATTGTGAATATGATGTTGAAGTGCTAACAAGGCCATCTATACCTGACAATATTAAGCATTGGTAGGTTTTTGATGATGATGCTCAGGTCAAAAGATTTTTGCAGAACAAAGGAGAGTTTTTTGATCAAAATATTGATTGGGAGCCAATGGTGTGTGTAGCAGAGGGTAAGAAACCTTGTTTGGAAAAGGCATCATCCAACTAAAGACTAATACCATTCCTAGAGGGTTGGTTGCTCTTGAGTCCAATTTTGATAATGTTGATCACATTATTAATAGATGCATGGCAAACCTCTCGAGGGATATTGAGGAGCATGACCTTGGCACAAAGGAGAAACCAAGGAAAATTTGGTTAGGTAGCAATCTCAGCAGGGAGGAGAAGCAGTCATACATCCAATTGTTGAAAAAGTATCAGGATTGCATGGCATGGACCTATTCTAAACTAAAAGCATACAGAGAGGACCTGTTTCAACATGAGATTCCCTTGGAGTCTAATGCAAAGCCATTCAGAAGAAATAAGAGGCCAATCAATCCACTCTTATCTCTTAAAATGCAAGAGGAACTGAAGAAGCTAAGAGATGGAGGGATTATTCAGCCCACAAGGTATTCTTCTTGGGTTGCAAACCTAGTACCAGTAAGAAAGAAGAATGGTGATATCAAGCTGTGTGTAGATTTCAGAATCTAAACAGAGCATCAATGAAGGATAATTATCCTTTACCAAATATGGAAAACATGCTGCAATTAGTGACTGGTTCTAATTTCTCTCCACCCTAGATGGTTTCTCTGGTTATAACCAAGTTGTGGTGAAGGAATCAAAAAGGATCAAGACAACCTTTACTACTCCTTGGGGACGTATGTGTATGTTAGGATGCCCTTTGGTTTGATGAATGTTGGAGCCACCTTTCAAAGAGAAATGGATGTTGCTTTTGTTGGTTACATCAATGAGTTTATTGCAGTTTATCAAGATGATGTAACTATATTTTCTAGGAAGAGAAGTGATCACTTGCTTGCACTTGGAGAAGATGTTGATAAGATGTAGAGAATATGGCATCTCACTCAATCCAAAGAAGTGCCATTTTGGAGTGTAGAAGGAAAAGTTTCTTGGTCACATTGTGTCACAAGAAGGGGTGATGATTGATCCAGAAAGGGTAGAGGCCATCAAAAAAGTCCCAATTCCAAGAACCAAGAAAGGAATTCAGTCTTTCTTTGGGTAGATAAACTTCATCGGAGATTCATATCAAACTTTGTTGAGTTGACCATTCCAATCACTTCCATGCTAAAGAAGGACCAGGTCATCAAATGGGAAGAGACTGCCATCCAAGCTTTCAATGGGATCAAGGAGGCATTAAAGCATGCCCCTATTTTAGCAGCTCCAGACTATAAGAAGCCTTTCCAACTATTTTCCTTTGCTTCAGAGAACACTATTGCATCTGTCCTATTGCAGAAAGATGATGAAGGGGCTGAAAGGCCAATTTCCTTTTTCAATAAGGCCTTGTAGGGGGCTGAGCTGAAATACACTATTATGGAGAAAAAATTTTCCTTGGTAAAAGCAAAAAAGGTTTTTAGGCCTTACATTCTAAGTTCTAAAGTGGTTTCTTATGTTCCCCACACCATGGTGAAAGACATCTTATCAGAGATGGAAGTCTCAAGAAAAAGATGCAGGTGGGTGAACAAGTTGCAAGAATATGATATGGATATCCAAACCATGAAGTTGGTGAGAGGTTTGGGCTTGGCTAAGCTTATGGCTGAGAGAAACTTGCAAACTATTGAGGTAAATGAGGTAGAAGAAGAAAGGGCAGGTGTTTTTGAAAGGTTGATGAGTTCTGAGTGGTACAAGGATGTGATTTTTATCTCAGACACTTATACTACCCTGAGTATTTAAGTAAGAACCAAAAAGAGCTTAAGTTGGCTCCCAAAAATATGTCATTACTGATTATGGGTTAGCTTGGAAAAACCTAGAGGGAGTCCTCTTAAGGTGCATTACTGAAGAAGAAGCCCCAAGATAATTGATCTCCATGGAGGAGTTTGTGGGGGCATTTTTCTGCAAGAGTCACAACACACAAGATCCTGAGGGCTGGTTATTGGTGGCCAACTCTCTTCAAGGATACAACTCTTTTGGTTAGAAGATGTGAGAGTTGTCAGCTTCTCTAGAAGACTGAAAGCTTTAGGCTCCCTTCCTTTGCAACTGTATCAATTGAAGCCCCATTCAAGCAATGGGGAATGGATTTCATTGGTGAGATTTCAGACCCTTCAAGTGTTGGCCATAAGTGGATTCTTGTAGCCACTGATTACTTTACTAAATGGGTGGAGGAAATCCCCACCAAGAAGGAAACACACCAAATTGTCATGGACTTTGTGCTAAACCACATCATCTGCAGGTTTGGGGTGCCAGTCAAGATTGTAGCTGATAATGCCATGAGTTTCAGAGCTAAACCTCTGTGGCAATGTGCCAAGAGTATGGGATCAACTTGACATATGCCTCTAATTACAATCCCCAAGGAAATGGACAAGCTGAGTCCAGTAATAAAAACCTATTGAAGATTATCAGAAGAACCTTGGAGCTGAATAAGAGAAAATGGGGTGAATAGTTGAAGTTTGTTGTTTGGGCTGATAGAATCACTGTTAAAAGAGCCACTGAAAGAGTCCATTTGAGTTGGTGTATGGAACTCAGGCCCTGCTGCCCCTTCATATGCAACTATCCTCATATCAGTTCATTCAACAACTAGGAGGATCAAGAAGTAAGTCCTTATGATGCTCGCATTAACTAGATTGTTGAACTTGATGAAGAAAGGAGGGCATCCCACTAGAGGCATGTAAAGTTCAGAGAAAAGCTAAAGAAGTTATTTGACAAGAAGGTCACTCCCAGAGCTTTCAATGTTGGAGATCTTGTGCTACTATGGGATAGTAGGCATGAAGATAAGGGCAAGCATGGCAAAAGTTTGACTCATTATGGATGGGCCCTTACTCCATTGATATTAGATTGGTGAACATACCTTCTTCTTAAGGATTTGGATGGTGAATTTCTTGAGCTTCCTATTAATGGCAGGCATTTGAAGCATTTCTTGGATTGATTCCCCAGAATCAAGGTAAAAATATTTTTATACAGTGTATAGTTGGTTGTTTGTTTCTTTTCTTTTTTGTTTTTTGCTCATTCTGTCCTTGGTGACCTATTTTTGTTGGTTTCTCTGTTTTTTTTTGGAGATGGCTCTATTTCTTCTCTCTCTGCAAGATGACTCCTTTTCCCAATGGATATTTTTGGCACTTGGTCTACCTTTGTTCTTGTGGCACTCACAGGGAGTGCCCATCCCCGAGTCGGAGCCGATGTTGGTGCTCAAAATAGTCTCGCCCCATTTTTCCTTTGAAATCTATCGATTTATGGCCTCTGCTATATTTTCTTTCCCCCCATGTTGTGCCTGAGAAGTCTCTACTTTCTTTTTTGCCATAATTAATTTTTTCCTGGGTCAAGATCACGTATGGGTCCATTTGTGTTTCCTTGTTTCTCTGTCTCTCTAAAAGGTCTCTATAATTTGGGTCTCCCATTCTCTGTTCATTCAAAAACTCGGGCTTTCCCATTCTTTCCATTTTCCACAGTTGGATTTGTTTCCCTTGTCATTTTTTCCCCAAATACTTGAAAAAAATGAATGGATGTAGCTCTAAGAACGTATTTGAGCCTTGTAACATTTCTAAATCCTCTTTCATCCTTGGAAAAAATTTCATCTCCGGCTCAAATGGTCATTTTTCTACATTTTACGGTTTGACGGGCATTTCTCTAGTCAAATTTGCATCCTTGCATCAACAGGAATGTGGCCTCTTTTGGTTGGATGCGGCTCAACAGGGTACTTCATAATTTTATAAATCACCTCAACTTGAAAACCGTCCACGTGGAGGAGGAACGCTCTTTTAAGATTTACTTTTGGTTTGGCCTTGGAGTAGTTAGTGCTTGGGAGGACACGTGGAGGTTTCCTACTTTTCTTTGACTTAGAAAATTTTTATGTAACTAGTACATTTTGAGAGAGAGAGACACGTGGTGAGCCCACACTCATTTCAGGGTCTCAAACTTTTTGGGCACCATTTTGAAATTGCACCATGAAGACACATGGAGGCTTCCACCGGGTCTTCCCATACTTAGTCATTTTTCAAAAGGTTTTGGGAGGTCTGGGACATGGAGGAACCACGCATGTTTGGGGACCGGCCCTTGAGTTTCATTTTAAAGAAGCACCAAGAGGACACTTGGAGGCCTCCGCTCACTTTGCATTTTTCTTGGACTTTTCAACGGCCAAAGGAGATTGCCTCGACTCTAACACATGGCACCTTCCACTTGAGCTTTAAGCCTTCAAACAAATTTTTTTGGGCCAGGACATGTGGCGAGCCCGTGCTCTTTTCAGGGTCTCAAATTTTGGGGACCATCTCAAGGTGCACCATTGTGACACGTGGCAGTTTGAAAAGTCAAAAGGGGCGGGGAAGCGGACCATCGGGGCAACTTGGAATTTTTTTCCTCTTATTCTCAAAAGGGTTAAAATATAAAAAATGGCCCACAAGCTCGATAAAGGAAAGTCAAAGCTTGTTCCAAGTCAATGGTGAGAGGTGTGGACTCTCGGGGAAAATTTGGAAAATTTTCCTTTTGGGAAAAAAGAGTTAAAAGTGAAAAAGGAAGCATGGTTCCATGGGACCCACATTGGGACATGTGTCAGGCCCATTTTTCAAGGGCGGAGAGCTACGGGGAAAAAACTTTGAAAATTTTCCTTTTCCAAAAAAGAGGTGAAATGGCAAAATTTGGCCATGGTTCCTTTGGGACCCACCTTAGGACACGTGTCAGGCTCATTTCTCAAGGGTGGAGGCATGGAGAAAATGTGAAAATTTACATTTTTTCAAAAGTTGTAAAAAGTCAAAGGAACCCCAGGCCTATTTTTTAAAATTGAATCTTCCACATGGATGACCCAAATTCAAAGTAAAGATCAATGACAAGCTGTGAGTTTGAATCTGATTTTCCCCCATTTTACTAAAACACTCTCCTAAAGTGCGAGTCTTCATGATTTCTTGGTATTTCCTACATGCCAAATAGAGAGAGAGTTAATTTTGATATCTAAGTTTGGTGGAGGAGATCTAGAGATCTTTTTCACATTAAAATGGTCTCGACTATTGGGCTCGATCTGATCTTCCATTTTTTCTTCTCTCGAGCATGCAAAGAACCAGATTTGATAGATTAGGGGGGAAGTGGTTGGTGAATAGAAGGAAGAGTGATTTTCTAGAGGAAGGAGTTGAATGTGGGAGATATTCAAAGAGATCTACCCCATGAGCACCTGACGACTTTTACAGATCTGATTCTAGGAATCATGATCATGATCATGGCAAAAGCACTGGTGGCACTCAATGTTTTTGATTTTTGGGGGAAAAGGGGTTTGTTGTAAATGTTATAAATGGCACAAATTTATCATGCAAATGGTTGAGGTTAGAGGTTAGAGGTCGAAGAAAATTCCTAAGAGGAAAATTTGACAAAGCCTTTCTTTTGAGAAGCCATTTGAGAAGCCTGTATATCTCTTTTTTTTTTAAATTTGATCATGTCAAGGTGGTTGCAGTGTACAACCATTGACAAGCTCTAAGATTGTTCTAGAAACTTTCCCCTCTGATAAATTTAATCAAACTTGAGTTATTCTATGTTGATCTTGAGAAAAATGTGTTTGTTTCATTTCTGAATGTCTGCAAATAGTTTTTCTTGTTCTTATTGCAATCTTGTATCAAAATTTGTCTTAATCACACAGGTCTCAATCCTTGTGATAGTTTAGTGGCATCTGCAATTTCATTTCTTAGAAGAGATTTCATCTGGGAGTGAAATAAATGATTTAAAATCACTTTTCTTTCATCTTGTTGACAGAGATTGTCTGTAAGCCTCTGGGTGTACCTCAGGCGTGATTGGGCTCAGATCTTGATGCTTTATTGGGTCTTCCAACTCGAGCCTTCATGTTAGAATCTCATAGATTGTGTGAAAAAGTGCTAATCTGGGCCTCCATTGAAGCACATATTCTAGTTAAAGGAACATTTTAGCTATTCTGAAGCATTATGTTGTCTAAGCTTTCCATTTTGTAAAAACTTTCAAAGATCTTTGGCAAAAATCAAGTTCATTCTTGCCTCACCTCCCTCCAAAAATTCATTTAAAACAACCAATCCTACCCATACTACCCCTGTTTGTCATGTATGTATATAAATGCATAATTTTTACTACCAAAAATGTAGAAACAATCAGGATTCCAAATGTCTTTAGTGGCCTAAACCTTGCTTAGAGAATATCTCCACTATCTAGAGTGACAACTCGTGAGAGTTAGATTTTGTTGTAATGAGGTCTTTACCCATTTCTTAGTTAGATCCCATCCCTAGCTACAAAATGACCCATTATGATCTATCTATGTCTAAGCTTCCTATCAACACTTGTGATGCTACTCGGACATTGAGGAGAATCAATTTGGGTACCAATGCAGACCCCATGCCCTCGAAGTTTTGCCTACATAGCCCCAATGAAAAGGGGCCTTAGGACGATATAGTTCTCCAAGCTAGGAATAATAGGATGAGGATAGATGAATGAGTCGGTAGGTTTTATGCATGATTGAATCTAGGTCATTTTAGGTATGGTTTAGTTTAGGTCATTTAGGCATGGTTGAGTTTAGGTTGAATAGGCATGGTTGTTGTCTATGTTGAATAGATATGGGTGATTTTGGTGGAAGAGAAATTCCTAGAATGTAGGTGTCAAAGTTATGTTCTGTGAAGGAGGATCAATAAGTAATAAAAGTGGTGAATGGTTAGAGGATAAAAAAATCCGCCTAAGTGGTAAGAACCATTACAAGTCTATCATACAAATATTGGATTAAGAACATAAAACCCAAAGGCTTTACATGATTGAATTTTCTAAGGGTGAATAAGGTCACATGATCATGCAATGTCACATTTTGGCATGTCCCTTAAGTAGGTAGAAGATTATAAAGGAAAATACGACCTGGTGTAAGAGGTTACTTTATCGTAACCACGGTGTGAGACAAAACATTTCTCTTAGCAAGATACCCAAGATCAAATAGGCAAGTCCACGACGAAAAAGTTATTTTTTTTTGTTTTATAGGTTGATCGATGTGATAAGTCTATGTGGATGAATATAATATCTCCTTGAGGTCTTCATGAAGCTGATCGATGCGGGAAGCTTCAGAATGTTTTATTTTCATTTGTATAGAACTAGTCTTCTTTTTGGATAGACTACGTTTTTTAGGGCTAACTTTTATAGTTGTCCTTCGAGGGAGAAATCTATTTATAACAACGAGATAGAGAGGTAGATGTCATTTTTGAGGGAGGCATCTAGTTACAAGAATTTTGACTCAAGGAGTAGAGTTTGAACATCCCATATATTACTTTGGAATTTCTTTTGACTTTTAGGTCATGGACAAGACTATAGAGAAGTATAGGCTTCTTTTTTGTGAAGACAAAACCATAACGCACAGGGTCAAATATGAAAGAGAGGTTTGAAGTGATGAATGACCATGGGATTCCATCTTAAAATGTATGAAAAGTATCCATGAGAATCAACCTTTGTATTGTAACAAATATTTTCGAGTTGGAGGGCGAAGGGGGATTTGAGAAGCAAGACATGCCATGGTGTCAAAAAAATTTATTAGTGGAATGAGGGGTGGTTTGAATTTCATAATGGTCAAAGGTATTCAAAATCATGTCAACATGATGCTTATAAATTTGAATTATCTCGCTACGAAATTGGTATATATCATTAACTTGGTTCACAACCAATTGAGAGTCACCAAAGATATTAATTGATTTAACATCTAAGGCTATGGAGGTTTGAAGACCTAACATGAGTGCTTCATATTCAGTGATATTATTAGTAGAATCAAAATCTAGTTTGAAAGATAGTGGCATAGGCTCACCATCAAGAGGAATGAGGAAAACTCTAGCACCACCCCCACGTTAACATTTGAAACCATCGAATAATAAGGAAATTTGGTAAATGGTATCATCCATGAAGATTATAGCGATGGATTCATTAGGGATATAAAAGTTAGAAGATTGGTTTCCGGAGAGAGGTGCGTCTGTGAGTTGGTCAGCAATGGTTTTTCCTTTGACATTTTTTTGATGGATGAATTTGAGATCTAGGTCTGTAAGAAGCATGAGCTAACGTGCAGCCCATTGATGTTGGTAGGGATTAGCGTACATGTAAGGAAAGGGGTCAATATTGGTGAAAACCACGGGGGTTCACTTAGTAAAAGTATGGTATAACACATGCGTTCGCATGGTATTAAAGAATACCCTTAATTCTAGTTTCTACCTATAATTATTCAATTGATAATACCCCCTCCTGTTATATTATTAGAATGAAAATACCCCGTATTTTTTTCTGTGTACCTTACCCATTTTTCAATTACAATTTTATTTACCCCTTTTTTATTTCTACCCTACTATATTAGACAAAAAATATATTATATTTCTCACTCAATTTTTTTAGTATGCATTTCCTCTCGAAAGATAGTTTGAAGGCATCGAATACCTATTACAAATCACCTTATATATGTTAAGATTTAATTGTTTATCAATATTTCTTCTAATAAGTAAGATGGTGAAATAATATCACTTGTGTTGAAAAGCATACTCAATCTTAGTTTTATACCATCTTATTATTTCTTGGTTAAGAATCTAGATTTCTTTATTAAAAAGAGTTTACATTTTAATTTAGGATTACACTCCTTTTGCAATTTTAAGGTACATTTACTTTTAAAAACTAGGGTTCAAATGTTTTAGTTTTATATTAGAATTAAACCTCCCTTTCCTTAGGCCCACCTATCTAACCTACCCCCAATACATGATTCAAAACATTAATAAACTAAACCCTTTCACCCCTCATATGTATCGGTATATTGACTGTAATTTTATTAATTTTAATTACCTCAATATGAACCCATGTGCTAAGATATTTCCTAGCTAATGAACCCCCTGTGGTGAAAACAAAGGTTTTGTGGTTGAGTAGGTAATAGAGAAGTTTAGTGGCAAAAAAACTAAGGCTAAGCATATTTTTTCGGCGTGAGTATATCTAGTTTCGTAGTCTAAAAGTGTATGACTTACATAATAAATTGCTTTCTCCCTAGGTTACTTGTCACGATGAGCGAGCATGACACCCGGGGAATGATTGGTAGAAGAAACATAAAGGTAAAATGGTTGGTCATCCTTAGGGGAATGAACACCTGGTGGTTGGAGGAGGTATTATTTTAAGGCATCAAAGGATTTGTGGCATTAATCATCCCATTTGAATGAGACATCCTTTTAAGAAGATGATGAAAGGAATGGTAGCTTTTGAAAATCTAAGAAATAAAGAAACGAATAGATTACAACTTGCCTTGCAAAATATGAAGGTAGACGAAGGTTAGTAGGTGGAGGAATTTCGAGAATAGCCTTGATTTTAGCAGGGATCAATTTCAATGCCACGCAAAGAAATGATAAAACCAAGGAGTTTGTTGGAGAGAATAGAAAAGACACAATTCCTAGGTTGAAGGAGGACGCGGTATTTAATGAGATGGTCAAAGACAACTTTAAGGACAACAAGGTGCTCGGATTGATGTTTAGATTTGGAAAGAAGATCGTCAACGTAATCTTCCAATATGCTATGCATGATGTCATGAAAAATATAATTCATAGCTCGCTGATATGTAGCACCGACATTTTAAAGGCCAAAGGGCATGACACGATAGATAAAAGTACCCTAAGGAGAATTGAAGGAAGTTTTTGTTGATCTTCTAGGGAAATTAATATTTGGTTATAACCCAAGAAATCGTCCATGAGTGATAGCATCTCATGGCTAGCGGTGAGATCAACTAGTTGGTCAATACTAGGTAGAGGAAAGTTGTCTTTGGGAAAGCTAAGTTAAGGTCATGGAAATATGTGCAAATGCGGAGTCCCCTATCACTTTTGTGACATGAACAATTTTAGAGATCCATTAGGGATAATCAATGGGTAGGATGAAGGAAACCAAAATAAGGTGTTGGAGTTCTTCTTTGACAAGAAGGGAAATGCGAGGATGTATTTTTCGTAGCTTTTGTTTCATGGGTTTGGCATCAAGAATGGTTATGATATTGTGGACCACAATTTTTGGGTCAATACTGTTGGCATATCAGCACAGGCCCAAGTAAAAGCGTTGCTATGATCCCGAAGGAAAGAAGTGAAATCTTCATGTTTAACAGCATCTAAAGACTGACCTATTTTTAGAATGGGTGGGTCATCCTAAGTGTGAATATTGATCTTGATGGTCGATTCATTCAACATGGTTTGCATCTTAGAAGGAAATGACCAGTGAATATAAGAATCTTCCGCACCAAGGTAGGTGATAATAGACTCATCGACTTGACATTAAACGATGTTAATAGAAGGGGTATTAATCCGAAAAGGGTACTTTTTGTACTTTTAAAATTTCCAGATACTAAGAAACTCAACATCAAATTATTGGTCTAATTACCCCAAAATTGATTAATTCCTTTTAATACATGCACCTCAGTCTGATTATCAATCACAACACTTGAAATGTGCATCCAATTGTAAATTGTGGATTATGGATACTTGAAATGTAAATCTTAAGTCCATTTTCTTGTTTTTAATGAATGGTTTCTTAATCAAAATAATTAAAATCTAATATTGATTTTTATCTAATCAAAATCTTCATCCACAAACTAAAATAAAATCCACAACACAATATTGATAGCAAAGTTCACCCAAAGGCTACATCTTGGATTATCAAAAAGAGAATCATTCGATTAAACAAGCAATGAAATACAATAACTCTTAAATAATGTCTAAAAAAATAAAAAACCTTAAAATGAGCTGATAAAATACATTGCAAACTCGAAATTTACTAGAAATTGTTCCCAAAATGATCCATGGCTCCTGAATACTTCCACGGTGTGATCCCCTTGCAAATGTGACTGAAAAATTCCTACAACTAGAGATTTATAAAAACTACATGACAAAAAAATTATATATCCGGAAATCTTATAAAAATATGAACAACTTCCCTTTTTACTCCATGGTCGGGTTCGGACTAGAAGTACTTAGAAAAATAAGATCTATGTCTGCTCCTCGTGCCCATTCTCTCGAAACTGTGATGGAAAATTACCTACACAGAAACTCTATAGAAATTCATGTAATAAAATTAGCATTTATGGAAATATATTTTAATTATAAAAACTTTTCTTTTACACCATGGACAAATTCGGACCGAGAAGTGCCTCAAAGTGATGATCTCTACAAACCGGGTCCTTCGATGTCCATCCACGGACCTACCAAAAGTCTCTTTAAATAAAAGTGATTTCATGTTATGTTACTTACTAAAAAGTGGTGGGTTGGTAACGTTGATAAACATTTTGGCGTAGGTCAAGGGTTTGAATCCCCCTTCCATAGGTTTAGGAGTCCAATTTAGCCTTTAACCCCACATATGGTGGGAAATGGATAGGATAAGACTCATGGGATTTAGGCTTATTGTGGTGGAATAGATTAAATAGAATATTATTATTATTTGTTAAATCCAAAACCACCACAAACCGGCCAAGTGTCATGTGCGAGAATATGCCATTTGTCCATGTCATCATTTGACCACAACTTTGACTATACATATCTTTCGCATCTGACCATTAATCGAGATTTGGTCCATTCAAAATACGCCGAAAATCTCACAAAAATATCTACGCCATATAAATTCTTTATAGATATTCCAATATAATCAAGTTTCCATTTTGACAAGATTTGACCACCCGTTGACTAAACTTTAACCAACTTTGACTAGCGGTATCTTTTGCATATGAGCTCTGTTTCAATTTTTGTATACCATCGAAAGGTCGTAGAACAATATGTAGAATTTTCATAGTTTAGGAAGTTTATGAAAATTTCAACACCTAAAAAAATCCTCTGGATTAGGTATCGTCATTGATCATGTCAAGATATAGCAAGGGAAGAGAAGAGGGAGCCTTGCTATCATGCTCATAAGTCGAGAGTCCCAAGGAAACGGTGTCCACGAAAAAAAAAGAGTTAGGAGGAATGGATTCTAGATCCATAGACTGTAGGTTAAGGTGATGAAGTTGCTTTGAATGGGGTGGGAATGTTTATTTTCCTTAATGAGTTCGAATCAGACCTTCTTAGAAGGTGGTTTGTAAAATCCAATACCACTGCGGTCTTTATGCTTACGAGTGGTGCAAAGAATGACATTATGGTGGTCTTGTTCGTAGAAACTAAATCCAAATCCCTTCCAATCATAGCAATGGAGAAAGGTCAGGGTGAAGTGGCGGTTGGTGAGATATTGAAGATCGGAGGAAAATGGTCGAGTTTGGGAAGGTGGCTTGGGTGAGTAGATAGAACCATCAAGTCCCCCATATGTTAAGTTGGTGCAAAGATGGGGAGGATGGTAGGGGAAAACCTCTCTTATTTAGTGATCATAGCAGGAATTTTGGTGAAGTTTACCATACTCTTGAGGATTAAGGAACGTGCCAATGTTATAAAGGCGGTACTCCCCAAAGTGAGGCATTTAAAAACACCTTCTAAGGGATCGGTAGTTGATATGTGGGTAGTGGGAATGGATGAATCACTTGATAGTTGGGAAGAAGAAGCATGAGTTTTTTTGAAGTAGATGGGTTAGTTGATCGATTAGCTACAAAATTTGTGTCGGCGGAAAGGGAATAGAGGATTTATTTGTGGAAGACGTAGCGGTAACATTTGTGGATGAGGCAATGACGAAAGAAAAAGTGGTTGTGGTGGTAGATGCCTTAACCGGTATAAGGACATCATTGGGTCATTATAGCATGATATAGGTCTTTAATGGTGAAGGGTCAGCTAGAATGGTATAGTTGTGCCCTTTATTTTTGAATTTTAAATAGTGGGGTAAGGTTAAAAGAACACAACCCATGTGGCGTGGATCTAAGGTTGGCCAAGCAGCATGTCAAACTAGAATTCCCCCTCTAAGACATAGAATAATTAAGGAATGGTATGGGGGCCCACATGAATGTGGAGAATTATGGTGTCGAGGGTGGAATTCATGGCATCATTGAATGAACACAAAGATAACTAGGTTATTTTTCATGCAATTGGCGGTATGCACATTTGGTAATACGTATGGGAGGAAATGATGTTAATATCGCAACGCCATCGATCATAACGCATCAAATGTGTATATTATCAATGTAAATGGAAATAAATAGTGTGGGATCAAGATCATTCAATTGAGAGGTACAATATTATCATCAAATAAACTGAAAGAGGTCACTTGATGAGTGGTAATGGGAGTAGAGGAAGGGGAAAATGGTGAGAGATACCACATGGTGAGGAGTGATAATGGATGAAACATGAGTAGGGTCATTAGGTAGAACCTCAAAAGATTACAGAAATCTCCATGAGAGCTTGTTGATGAGACTCAAAGGTTTGGAAAAATTCGTACAAAGACATTTTGAGAGGAGACGTGCAACTATTTAAGCATTGTACGATGGGAAACCCCATTAGAAATTGGATATTTGGGTCCACGGAAGGTGATTTTTGGTGGAGGAGCAGATGGAATATTGGTTAAAAGAGTAGTAGATGAGCAGGTTGTTTTCTCCTTTCCTTTGTCATTCGAGCTCGAGTGGAAATTTTAACCATATTAATCTTGGGTAAAGGAGAAAGTGAGTCATGAAAGGTGTAGCGACAGGACGGGAAAAAATATGGTGAGGGCATATACTAGTTTTGTGAAAACAATGCAGCACATTGGCATTTTGGTAGAGGTTTGGATAGCTCTCTTATGTCGACCATATTGATCTCAAATGTTAGAGGAGCATAAAATGTTTGTGGAGAGGGAGATGAGGGTTGCTTTGAATAGGTACGAGGTGAGGATGTATGGTGATAGGTGCATGTGGAAGAGTTTTCTCATCTAAAAGATCCTAATCTTCAAAGTTTTCTTCAAGAGGACATAATTAGAGAAGAATAGTCTTAAGAGCCTTATAGTTTTCCACATCATGCCCTAGCACATGATGGTAAGTGAAACTTTTGGTATCATCAAACCCTTCCGGTTAGGTTTGAGTGGGTTGTAAGGTATAAATGGTGATAATGTGATGACAGAGGTTTCCAAAAGGTTAACTAAAATGTTGGCGTAAGACCCTACCAATGGATCACAATGTGAAGTAAGTGTGGGTGACTTTGGTGGGAGAGGCACCACCGGAGGTGGAATCAAAGGTTGAGTAAGTTTGACCACCTGTTTGGTAGATAGTACGGTTTTAGGTTTGGATTGCACCTTCTTGGGTAAAGATGTAGCGTTGTTGAAGGTGGTGTAGGTTTAACTACCTCTTTGGAGGGTAGTGGGTTCTTGGACTTTGGTTGCACCTTCTTGGTTAAAGCTAAAGAAGAAGAGTGTGATGTACAAGGAAGGTAGATGGCGGGATGGGTCAATTTAACCAAGGCAATAATGGAGGTGCGGTGAAGGTTGCGGTAAGAGGCAATGTGGAACGTACTAGTTGAAGATAAGGGAATGGTATAGGTAATGATGAGGATATTGGAAGTGGTATAGGTATAGGAGGTAGAAAGGATGTAGGTGACGGTGAAGGCATAAGATGTGTAGGTAATTTGGGTGCAAAAATGATCGTGACAAAGTAGGCTACTTTGCTTTTGCTTTACTCTGTAGGGAGGTTCCTTGGACAAGGTTGATGGGTGGGGACCTAGGATAGATGGAAGTGGTGAAGGTGACAGAGGGTAGTGGGTGAAGCTGGTGTATGCATCCTAAGAGGTTGGGTCTTCCTCTTAAGTGGGGGAATAGTCTTTGCGATATCTTGTGAGGATGTGGTTAAACCCAGTTTAACAAGAAGATGTACTAGGCTTGATATCGCATGACTCCCAATGTGGCAATGGGTCTAGACATGGAGGAAGATATAGGTGTAGGTAAGGTTTTAGGCATAGGAAAAATTTCATTTAATGGTAAAGGTTTAGGTGTGGGCGAGGGTGATGAAGAAGAGGTCGCTACAACTGGCATGGGCATGGTGGGTTTGGTTATCTAAAACACCTTTGGATAGATCATGGAAATATTGGTAGACCACATTTGCATTTCGGTTGAGATAGGAATTTGAAGGCATCCCAAAGCATGGAATTTTCCACATAATCCAAGCGGTCATCCAAACGTGAAAATGGCACCGTTGTAGGGGGGATGATGTTGATTTGGTAGTAATACCTATAAATAATGTCTTTGAGATAGGGAAATGGTTGGATTTAGAATTTGTGGGTAAAATAGATGAGACAAAATCAATAGGATCCTTGAAATCCAATGGATAATTATCACCAATAGGAAAAGGATGCTTCTAATGGATCCCTTGTGGATAGGGGAGATGACAAGATGGATGAGGTAAGTTCATATTTTGGTGAAGAAGAAGGTAAGGATGACTCTCCTATGGGTAGAAGAGTAAGTATTGCGGGTTGTTCATCGGGTTGATAGATGAGTGAGGAAACTACATCGGCGGTTATGGTGAACTCCTCCATGGGTGATGGAGGAGATAAGGGAGAGCCCTCTGTGGGTAAAGGAGCAGATTGAAACAAGTCCCTCCATGGATGAAGGAGCTCATGCAAGAATCTCCTCGATAGATGGAGTATGAGGAAATTGAGTAAGAAGAGCTGGTGTGATGTCGAAAACAACATGAACCTCACGAATGTTACTGTCATTAGTCAAGGTTTCTCTAGTTTGCTTAGATGATAGGGTGGCATTTGCAAATGAATTCTTGAAGATGTGAAGGTTCTGATTAGCCGGTGCATTAGGATTATCCAAGATGAGATAGCTATTATCTAACATTTATTAGACAATATTTTTGAAAGTTATACAATTACCATCATTATGACCTCTAATGTGATTATAGTTGCAGTAATAATTTTCTTTGAACCATGCAGGCACATGACAAGAGGGGTCAAAACTAGTATGTGGTTTGACGGGTGGAATAGTAGCTTGCTCCAGATTTTAGAATTTTTCTAAACCTAGAGAGTAGGGTTCTCCTATGGGATTATATTTTCATTTCTCCCACTTGAACCGAAAGCATAAATAGGAGAAAGATTGGAAGAAGGCTTTGATTGGTTGGATGGGTGAGATGGGCGGTTTTGAAAACTACTACGTTGATAGATCCTTTTTCTTTAGAGTATATATTTCGTGGTTTGGAGGAAGAAGAGGTAGCGTTTGATTTGAATGCAGCGTTCTTGTTACGTAATTGTATTTTCTTCTCTTCGATGGCATGAATTTCAAGTTTATGTACCATGGTGAATTCCTCGTCAAACATGTAGAAGGTTTAAACTTGGAGAGATGTGTCTAGCACAAGCTCGGTGAACAAATCTATTAACTCGGTTTGAGGTAGTTAAGAATGTGAGTTGGTTGATCAAGATCCACCAACGAGTGACAAAATCATGATATATTCATCTTCGTATTGGCGTGTTACGTACAAGTGGCTCATGGTGACCTTATTGACAATGTTGGTAGAAAATTGGTCTAGAAAATCCTGAACTACTTGGTTGAATGAGAAAATGGAGTTCCTAGGTAGAGCACTAAAGCAATCCAAAGGCGGCCTTGTCAACGACATTAGAAATGTTCATATGAGTAACGCATCATCACGAGTAATTAGATAACACATATGTTTAAAAGACCACAAGTGTTGTTGTGGGTCGTCTTAGTTGTTAACTCGCTTAAATTTATGCATTTCCCAATGGGGATGGTATGGATGAATCATAATGGACTAGTGAATGGGCTCATTGAAAATATCATCATATGGCGAGAGAGTTACATGAGTTAGAGTCGATGCTTCCAATGTCCGCATCTTTTCCATCACCATTTTGATAAGATCATTGGAAATTTTTGATGATTGGCACCCCCTACAAGTATAAGGTGGTTGATGAGGAGGGTATGATGTGGGAAACATCCTAGTACGTGGTGATCTTTGAGGATAAAACTTGTGAGGAAGGAATGTAGGCCGGAATAGATGTAGATGAAAAGTATCTGAATAAGACATAGATGAAATAGGGGACTATTGGTGATAAGTGTAGGTAGGTGGATTGGATGCAAATACTCTCGTAACAATAAGAGGAATAGAATGTGGGATGGAAATGAAAATGTTTTGGAAGGGAGTGTGGGCTGCGACACCATTGGTGGATGAGATGCAATACCTATATGAGAGGTGGTAGGTGCAGATAGACCTACACTTAACGTGGTTGATAAAGGCATGGTTGACATCGTAGGAGCGACAGAGACGTCAAAGACATATTAGATGTTGTAGGTGCGAGAAGATATTGATGATGTAGGGTCAAGTGGGAAACCATATGTGGTAAGGTGTAAGAGGGTAAGGCCAACTAGTACTAGGCGATGCATAAGTTGGTATGAGGGTAGGAGGAATGGACATAGACATGTTATATACAAGTTTCCCTAATGAATAACGGGTAGATGCATGAGCAAGATAGTACTACAGAGCTGAGGCGGGGGTTGTGATCAAGGAGTCTCGTGAACTCCTCATTACTAGTGGGTATGGCACGAGCTTGATTGGGGTCCATAGGTGCTGATATGGAAGGGGGATGGGATAGGTGGGAGAATTTGGCGGCTAGCATGAAACACAAGAGTGTTAATTTGTTTATGAGTTAGAACCATGTGAATGATAATAAAATAAGTATTTTGAGCTTTGCTAATGATGCGAAACAAAGAAGAAATGGGGAAAACCACTCTAAAATGAGTGATTATATCAATGTTCGATTGGAAAGTAAAAATACAAAAATCGACGTTGGTTGGGATAACCGATTCTAGTATGAGGGTAACCTCCATCATCGAGTAAGACCAATGTCATCTATTGTGAAAAATAACAGATTCAAATATTTGGCAATGATAGGTGAAAATGGGTCCACTGGATCTTTAAAATGATATCGAGACGCAAGAGTGGGATAAAAATAGTAAAACAGTCCATGAAAAGAACAGGAAGGTAGAGAATACTATTCTTGTAGTGCCCACTTCCCTTTGACACCTTTTGATACTAATCATGATACTGCTGATTATATTATAGACATGATTATGGACTTTATTATAGTATGATGTTAGATGTTAGATCATGGATTATTGTTGACCTTGATTCAGTTATGATGCATGATGATTATTAGAGACATTTTTATATATTGATGATGATATGTTGTTTGACATGGTTATATTATGGATGTTTTTGGACATGTGATATTTGGATATTTTGGGTAGACCTAGAAATGGAAATTATTTGATGATGATATAGTTGTTGAGTAAAATTGCAAATGATCTTGTTGGTTGCTTGGATGTTGTTGTGATTCATATATCTAGATGATCTTGAAATTATATTTATATTCATTTGGATGTTCTAATATGGCCACGAGGCCGAAGGAGGTATTTGTATTTTGCAGGTTTAAAATATCACAACAAACATCAAGGGATTGGAGACCAACCACATTGGAATTCTAGATGAATTCAACAAGGTCACCATGACAACTTGTATTTGTTTGTGTGTTTGATTGTGTTAGGGATTTCCATGTGGGGGATCACCTTTAAACATGACCAAGGGTTATGTGTATTTATTTATTTGGTTCCCTTTTATTGATGTTTTTATGTGTTTATTAAGTGATGTGTTTATCCCTTTTATTTAAATAAATTGTGGTATATAATGTGAGTAATCATATTGTTAAAATAAATTAATCAAATTGGGACATAAGAAAGTAATTATTGGAGTGGTTGAATCTTGTATTAAATGTTGTAAGATATGTGTAAGAGATATGTAAGTAAAATTTGGAGTATGAAACACTTCATCTTCTTTGGAATTCGAAATTGTCCTTGGAGACTAATTTTGGAGGCTTGTGGGACAAGTTAAAATTGTCCCATACCTCTTAAATTTTCATACCAACCTTACCTATGGTTGGAGAGTTTAAATATAGCTTTCATTATGCATTTTTGTAAGCCTAGCTGAATGTTTTAATTACACTTCTTGCTTGAAATTAATTTCAGTCCTTTGGGATATGGGCTTGATTTGAGTGTGTAAGTAAGACTATCATATTATTCACCTACTTATTTATTGTGTCTTGAGATTGAAGTTGACTTTTGGGTTGGGGTTGAGGATGTGTGATGTAGCATCCTACATGGATCCACCTCATCCTCTTCTATAAAATTTGAATTACTTGCCTTGTTTTGGGTTGCTTCACTTTTGGAAACTCCTTTTGGGGTGAATTATTTTGTTGTTTTGGAGCTCTTGCTTTGGAGAAGTTTTTGGAAGATTTTTGCATGCTTGTGCTTGGCTGATTTGGATTTCTTGCATTGGGTTAAAGCTTGTTGTTTTGGAACTTGGAACAACTCCATCATGGAGAGGTAGGAGATTGGCTCTTGTAATGCTTTTTTAATTTATGAAATTGTTATTATTGTGAATGTTTTGGCATGTTTGTGGGATGTTGGGTAGATGGCCTAGGAATAGTGTAGGAGAAGACTATGGGGTTTATTTTGTGGGAGGCACAAGTGTTTTGGGAGGTATAAGTGTGGAGGGAGTTGGGATTTTGGTTCCACCTTATAAAGAAATAGCTTGCATTTCTTTACTCGTTATGCGATGACATAAGAGGTTGAGGGGGCATATGGAAATGTGAGGAATAAGGGGCACATGGGGGAGGCATAAGGGCAGGTGTCAGGATTTGATATACTATATTTCATGGTTTGAAATTAGGTGGTGATACCCATTTCCCCTTTGGGAGGCATAAGTAGCATCCCCCATAGTTTCTTGCTCCTTTGGCTTGCTTGATGAAGCCTCAGTGTTGTTTTTTGTCATGATTTAATGTAGTTGTAAACTACATTCTATTTTGGACTATGTTTTAAATGTGAAAATGTTGCTTGTGTGTTGTGGAATCCTTTATTGCCATGACTTGAATCACATCTTCTATTACATTATGGTTGGGGTTTGGGGCCAATGAAGAAGGATGGCTTCTCCTTTTCATTGGATGTCTTGGTTGGGTGGAGAGTGTTGTCTTTCCCTGCTCTTGTTGTGATCAAAATTGGAAGAATGATAAATATACATGTTGTTGTTTTGGAGCAAAGGATAAAAATAAAACAGTTTGACAGTCCCTTGTTGAAATGAAATCTTATTGTAACCTTTCTCACTTGAAGTGGATGAACTCGTATATGTTTTGTAATGGCAATATGTTGTATTGAATATGAAAGTTTTAATTTTGAAATGTACTTTGTTTATTTTGAAAGAAAGAGATGTATTTTGTATATTGTATTGTGAAAATCAACATAAAAGAGAAGTTGTAAAATAAGGAAATCTTGTCTTTTGAATAAAATTTGCATTCTTTTCCACGATGGGAACTACTATTGTTTAAAATATGAGTTGAAATAAAAATGTTTGTTTAAAAGAAAAAATACGAGAGGATATATTACATGTTTTGTTTTGAAATGTGTAAAATTGGAAATCAGAATTGCATTTTGGTTTGAATAGTTTTATTTGAATCAACTACATGTGTTAGATTAGAAGTGGAATGAATTCTAATACTTGGAAGATGAAAATGGCAAATAGATCCTTTAAAATTTGATCTCTATTTTGTATTTTCAAACTGGCAAATACTTTATCCAAAATGCACAGATCGAACCTACAACAATGAAATAACAAATTAAATGATTAAACTGAAGTAGTATGCCTTAAATGAATTCAATTGGACAAAAACACATAAGGAATTTCTTAGAAAACTAAGCAAAATCGGGTTCAAACCGTTTCTTGTCATTTTTTGTATAAAAATTGTATTTTTTTAATTGGGATTCAATCAAACAAACTTACCTTCCAATCCATCTAAGAACAATTCTCCATTTCTAATTGACATGTTGAGAGAGGAAGTAGATCAATTGATAAAAATTTCATAAGTTAAAATTTACCATCTTGCCTTTTAAAATCCTGTAGATTTTTTTATGAAATTGACACCTTAAACATTAACAAAATGAAAACTTAATGATTCTTGTGTAAAGAGGATGTCGAGAGCTTTCCAAAAATTCCTCGTTTTCCCAAAAATGATCTCCCAATCAAAATTTATGGCCTTCTAAATTTTTTCTTCATTTGGCATCAAAATAATTTTAAATTTAAAAAAAAAAATTTTCCCATGACAAACCCGCCTCCCCGCTTTTGCCTCTATTTTATTTTTTTTTTCTCAAAAGATCTTAAGGTATTTAACTTAACCTTTAAATTAATTTGAGAATTTTTTCTAAGTTTCCTCCGCCCGCTAAGTTTAAAAATTAAAAATAAAAAAATGTTGGTAGAGGAGCAGATCCCATTTTTCCTTAGCACTTCAATTTTTTTTTCGGGAAGACACTTGTTCGATCCGCATCCAATGGATGGATAACACGTGTCTTCACGGCACGTTAAGAGGTGCGAGCTTTTAAGTCTTTAAACCTTTTTTTAGCAAAATTCTTTTTTTCTAAATTACTCACGCTCCCACAACCCATAACTAATCAAAGTGACACATGGCATCATTTAGAGAATTCGGAGGATGAGGGTACTTTAATCATTTATGCTTTTAACCCTAAAGTCTAAAATCTCTAAGTTTCCTCGCAAAGTCTGCCCGAAACCAATCAATGCTTGACACGTGGCACTATTGGGCATCGGTGGAGGCGCGGATCATTTGATTCCATAGAGTATTTCGGAAAAGGATCATTGTCTTAAAATCCTTTGCCCGCTTCCCAATTTTCCATTAGAGTCTGGAAATGTCGACACATGTCTTCTTCGGGCTGAAGGAGTGCATTATATCACACTTTGTTCCAAAAGGAAAAATAAGATAAAAAATCTTCCCACTCCACTAGCCCGCACATGGGAAAATTTTCTGGGCACGTTGCCCGCAAACCCGCTCTTGGGAAAAGTTTCCTCCCAAGGTCCGCCTCGCCCATAACTTGAAAAATATGAGAAGTTAGGAGGAGTTCTTTACATCGTGGAAAGGTGAGGAAATTTCCTATCTAATGGGAATGTTTTAGGAAGTTTTTCTTCCCAGAGTGTTAATTTTGAGAAAAATCAATTTGAATATTTTAATCTGTTAGAGGGTGGTTTAGTGAGAAATTACCCTCTTAACCTAATTGATTAATCTAACCCTAAGTTTGGACCTTGTGATCTTTTATAATTATCGTATTAATAAAACTATAAGCTATTAATAGTATTTGGCTTTGAAAATTACTTAAAGTGCAAGGTTGTCTAAGAGTGGTTTTATAACTCTTTTAAACAAAAGAAAATTATTCCATAATTTTCCAAACTAATCCTAGGTTGTTCTTTCTTAAGAGGGTTGTTTTGCGGGTGAATGTTATAATTCTAGAAAAAAATAACCAAAAAAAGAAACTGACTATCGATCGGTTAACCAATGGCGATAAGATGATACAATCGATATTTAATTGATGGACCAATTTAAACCTCCTCCGTGAAATCTAGGAAGAGAAGAAAATTGAAGTTTTGGTGATTTACATCAAATAAAATGGCCAACCACACCTTGAGTATGGATATAAAGTGTCCTAATAAACCTAGAATAAAACTTAATACACTAGTAATGATGTGGGGCATAAAAAGATAAGAAATAATGAAGAAAAAAATCAAACCTCAAAAAGCAAGCGAGATAAATAAGATAACAAACATGAAATCCTAAGTTGTATATTTTATGTTTGTGGCTTATGACATTTAGGACTCATCAAAAGCACTGATTGAATTTTTAGTTAACAAAGGTTCCTATAAAAGCCAAGGTTACTATGGTTGGTTTCAAGTGGGAATTTTGGCGTGGGAGATCCTTCTCTCATGATGATTAGATAGAGAACCAATGAGAGCCCACTATCAATCCTCCGATCATGTGATCGTCGCTGACATCTTCTTCCGAGAAAGATGTTGTTTAAGAAGTGTGTAGTTTATTTATAGTGATTTGGTATAGAGAGTGTGCAAAATGTGAGCTATGGTTCAATTTGTCAACCATCATTTGGGCATGACTTCAAGATATATGTTTCCCACAATTTAGATTAGCTATAATGCAATTGTAACGACCCAAATGAATTCACACACGAACAACACATTGAAATACATGATTTTTTTTTTTTTGACTTTCTTGAAGATAATACGACACTACACAAGTTCTCCAGGGAATACAACCAACTAAAGACATGCTTTCCACAACACGGACCCACACTGGTTACAGATAAACATGAGGCACACACGTAGGACACAATGGTTCATCCAAAATACGCAATTTTACAAACAAGGTCTTCCCACAAAAGTTTCTTTAGAATCATGTTTTAGCTATAAGTACTCTTAAATTCTTTGCTTTTCCCAAAGAAAACATGTTAGGAGAATCTGAAATTCATGTTTCCTTTGAAGAATTTTCCCCTACCTTGCTAATGTTAATATACAGTGTAAACCAATTATTGGGTGGTAAGAGGTTGCTTCATTTACTTGATTTACTTATTCATTGGTTAGGAGGCAGTTAGTTTCTCAAGGCTCTTAACTTCATCAAATTGTTTTCAACGTTGCTCTTTTAAACATATATGTTTTACCTTTTTAAGCGGTCATATTTTTATTTTATTTTTATTTTTACAGTACATGACTGTCTAAATCTTGGATTCATCATTAAGATCTTATTAGTTGTTAATAAGGATTTCATTGGGGTCAAGAGTCTAACCAGAAATATTAAAGGTTTGACTCGGGCTTCACTTGAAGAGATAGACATAAGTATATTGTTTACATTTTCAACGGGTAAGATAGATCGAAGAGTTTCTTAGTCAAGTTCCTTCTATTTATTATAATCTTATTATCTTCCAAGAATTTAATCATTGATTTCACCTTAAGACCATTCTAAGGATTCACCACAATAAGAGATTGTTGATTAGTTTACGTGGGGTCACCAGGTATATTTGTTTCTCTTGTTTTTTTTTTCTAGATTCAAAACATAGTCCTCTACCAAACGACACATGACCAAGGTAACTAAAGTGATGTAAGTTGATTCAAGTTTAGATAATTAGAATTAGGTTTGACAATTCAAGGATAAATCATATTCTGAAAAGTGAAAATTCAACGAAGGATACGCATGTCAAAACAAGTTCATTTAATCTTATTGACAATAATATTTCTCAAATTGACTTTCAAACGATAACAACAACCTACATGAGAACAATACAAAATTATAACGCAATGCCTTCTAAATAGTCTCCACAATTTCCATACCAATGTTTTAAAACAAAAGAAAAACATTCGTACAATAGCAGTTCCTAAGAAGGCTGGAATCCACTTTCTACACGTGTTTCTTTTTCTCTCTCTTTTTTTTTCTTTTCTACTCAGGAAATCCTCCTGCACATTTGTTAGCACATGTCAGTTCGCAAGAACTGAGCACGATAAAAGCTATAACATTAAGACAATATGTTGTTATCTAACTGTTTCAAGGAAGAAAAGCACCGTTGATTAAGAAAAATAATCCAAGAGTCTAAACAAGAGCAATTAAAGAGTTGTCCAAAAGCATAAAATGTCTAAATAAAAAGGACGGCACTAACTCTATTTAATTATCATTTTCTCATAGGAGCAGTTAATAAACATCATAGTGAATTCCACCCATATCACAATAATGACCGTCATTATAACAAGATAACATTTCGAAACAAAAACAATTACAAGAAGAGAATTAATTTCAAACGTGACCTGTCCCTATTTGTTTAAGTTAGTTCACCAAGCCAAGGATTCACTATGCCACTGGAAGATCCCAAACAATCAATCGACATGAGAATATCTAAACCAACATGACTTATTAATATTAAGATGATGTGCCTATAACAGCTTAATTTTATGTCGATTACAAAATAAATAAATTGGAAAGAAAAAGGGATGAAACGCACAAATGACCCAGTATGGGCCACATCCTATCCTAACAATCCTTCTATTAAACTTTCTTCTAATCAAGAGAATGTCTTAAGAAAAAGGACAAACTTGACAAGACCAAACATAACCATTATAAATCTTACAGAGGTTTACTCAATCATTCACAAGAACACAACACAGATACATAGCTTCCAAAGGATCTGATCGTCAACAACAAGTTGACTTTAACCTTTCTGGTCAACACATAACCATTCTACTAAAATGACAGCAAGGAGGTCGTATCACAATGAGCATCACAAAAACCAGTCAACCAATGAGTTTCCAAATACACCAACCTCTAAGTCACAGGAGAATGAAATTTAAACATCTTTACGGAGCAAAACGTAGAGTAATTTCTTACGCATAAAACCAACATCCCAATTTTAAGATTTGAAAACTTCCTCAATAATGATCAAGTAGATCTCGTATCCTCCAACATGTGTGACACAAAATCAAGGTAAGAAAAAGAGTATTTCCTCTGACATTTTAAGCTATCCAAAAAAAATAATGTGAGTAACGTCTAAAGGAGACATTCCATAGGATCAACTACATCCCTCAAAACATACAACAGTCACCAAGGGAGAGAAGGTGATTCCAAAGACAACAATCTCCAAACGGTGAACATGAATTGATATCAAATTATGAAGATCAAACATGACGCTTGAAGAATAAAAGTATTTCTTCGAGCGATTTAAAAATAACAAAAGCAACTAACCTAGTTGAGAGTAATATCAACTTGGCTCAATTCAAAAATCAGTCAAGCTAAGCACACACCAAGCCAATCGGGAAGGGTTACTAGAACCTAAAACAACTAAAAGAAAAGGATAGAGGCAGGAATAACATCATTCACCTATACACAACGCACTCGCAGATACTCAATCACTAATTCACAAATACCCAACATAAACCAGAACTACAGATCTCGAACCGAAACAAGAATAAAAACAAAACATGAACTATAAATTTGAGTCCAACAACAATGTTTGATAAAACATTCAAATCGTGAGACCAACACAAAGAACTAGGGAATTTTCATTACAGGACCCCCACCTCTTTTGTTTTATTAGTCTTAAGAACAAAGTTCACCCAACTAATATTTATTAAAATCTAGAAAATAATATAAAAGGCTTCAACCAGCGCAATCATTTCTAACGCCAAAAAAAAAATAAAAAATACAAAAGAGTAAGGGAAGTGGAAACCAAATAACATACCATCCCACGAGACATTTATATGAAGAGCAGAGTTATTTAATGAATCAGTTAAATAACAACATAAGAATCAATGGTATAGAGAATATCGTGCTTGAATAAGCTCCCACCGTCGAGCACAAGATGAATAGGGTCTGCATCAGCATCTTAGGCCCACACTCCACTATCCTCCAGGTAATCTTTCACCCATATCCTTCAGCTGTGGATCTAAAAGCCCGCCGAAGCCATGGATGGAATAGGTGTAGGCAAGCAAGCAATGGAGAAGTGGCCATTGACGAGGGCGCTGGTATTCCCCGCCTCCATAATATTTTCTTCATCGAATGTATCGATGCCGTAATAAATGGTTGTAGTAGCACACATACCTGATGCCAACAACAAGGTTGTTTCTGCCCCCTCAAGTGCACTGATTTTTTTATTTTTTCTCCTCTGCAACCTGTGTGGTAGGATTCCCATATCGACCATAATCATAACTTCTGTGTCTACCCTCCTGGAATGTAATTAATTCAGTGGTGTCTTTGAAAGTGTAGGTTGATGTCTGAACAATAGGAGTGGCAATTGCATCGGTGACTATAGTGCGTCCTGACCTTTCACCAGAGTGAACGGAAAGGGTTCCGGCCGTATTACGCAAACTCACCTGCAGCAAAGCGCCATCGATCTGTACATTATTATTGTCACAAGCAACCCCAACGGGATCACTATTTTCAGGAGCAGTCGCCAAGGGAATATTCGTCACAGAAGCCGCCACGATCTGCGCCACGCCAATATTGCTGCAGTTCCACCTCACTTTTATGCTAAGTTGCCTCACGAAATTAGGCGAAAACTCAATATCAGAGGCCCCAACGCTCCCACACCTCTCGCAAACCCCTTCGTTGTTTTGGAGTTTCTTTTGAAATCCTGTTGCTCGAATTTGAGGATGCATTCGACACTGGACAGATAATAACATAGTTGGACAACCTGCTTGTTGGAAGCACTCAGAAAAGGTTCCTACTATACTGCAACATGCCTGCTGCCTGGCTAAAAACTGTTGCAGGCTGTTGCTGCGGATCTCCGACAAGAACACACCTCGCAGCGCCCAAGGAAAGTGGAGGAAACATGCCTACTTCACTAGCTGGTAGTTGTGCGCGGCCAGCAAAAGAAGACAGCGCTCCACGTACCTCCAGCAATTTTCCACGCCCCTCCTTCAACAAGGAACAGTCTGCAAGAGCCGTGATAAAAAACCAGTCCATGCGGCTACACCAAAACAATATTTCCTTCACCACGCAAACCTATGCAGCCAGGGTAGAATAAGATAGTAGGCAGACCACAAAAAAGGCGTAAGATTTACAAATCACAGAAATAAATGAAGGTGGGGTGGCTGGCAGAGGTAAGGCCAGTGGGAGATGGCCACGCACCAGGTCTAGATGGCAGGAAGGGGGTGAGGGACGGTAGGGCCTTAGGCACAAGAAGATAAAATTTTGATTTTAATTCACTGTCCTCTCCATCCTGCGCCACACACCTACCCCCCCTTCTTTCCCACGCAACCCCTGCATTCCTTTATTTGTTTATTTTTACTTATATTTTATTTTATTTCATCTTATTTTATATCTATACATGTATATATATATATATATATATATATATATATTTATTTAAAGAAATAATAACCAGTTAGTTTGGTTTAAAAAAATGCAAACCGAAAGGAATACCAGCAACCTAGGAAAACTATTAAAATATTAATAATGTCGACAGTCCAGATCGACACTAATAATAGACGACAATGATCGACTATTCATAACAATCCCCCTCTTTTGTAAAAAAACAAATATAAGAATCTCTTTTTTTTAAAAGGGACATACCCTAAAATACTAACCTGCCATACAAGCCGTCTACCAGGCTTCGAACACGCAAATTTCCATTAAATAGGGAAAAAGTAATGGTCGCCGTGGAGGCCAAAGCACAGAAGCGTCGGCCAAAGAACGACACGAAGGGGGAAAACAAATTAGAGGTTATACTCAAGGTGAACACGGGCAAAGAATACCATGGCGCCAAGACGGGCAACCCCTTCTTCAACGCGGGATGGAGTTCATCCTGCAACACGATTAGACAAAACAACTAGAAGAAATGCTATAGAGATACTTAATATAAAATATCGATGATGATCGAAAT
This sequence comes from Taxus wallichiana var. yunnanensis, assembly GCA_018340775.1. Classification (NCBI taxonomy): domain Eukaryota; kingdom Viridiplantae; phylum Streptophyta; class Pinopsida; order Cupressales; family Taxaceae; genus Taxus; species Taxus wallichiana. The sequence goes on along the minus strand of CM031236.1, from coordinate 129,866,378 downwards.
TAAGGTAAAATAATAATACTTATAAAATAAGGGCTGATCAATCATTAAATTAAAATAACATCATTACCATTACATATTATAATTATATATATAATTCCTACCCACATTAATATTGACCAACGATTGAGCTTAACAATGCGACAGCAAGATCCTCCTATAAATGGGATAACGCACAGGACATTACACCATCCACAAACAGAGGTGTCGCTAACGACTCGAGAAAGCAAGAAGGAGAGGGGAGGTGCTAACACATCGCTGAGACATGGTCTAAGACAACAGAATTACACACAGTCGTTCAACGCCCAACAAGGGAAAGGTCACTACGCCAAGAACCTGGGTAACTGCCAAACGGGGCATTACAACAATAAACTCAACAATGTAAGTGCGCGTGTTTTAAAACCCAAATCCACAAATTATATTCAATGAGTAAAAATTATGAAGAGGTTAAGGGTATGAATTGCACTAAATGCAATACAAGAAAAGAAAGAAGAAATATTTTTTAATCCGGAAAAACAAGTGTCACTAAGATAATTAGAAGAAAAGAATATTTACATATAAGAAGCTTAATGTGAGCTTGTTTCAAATGAAAATAGACACACAATATTTTCCCTAGGAATGAACAATAATCTTTTAGAAACATCTTTTGTTTTGGTAATTTAAAGTCTTGAAAAGAAAATACCACAAAAGGAGAGACATGATCGGTGAAAGATCGTGTCTTACCATTTGTATGCTCTTGTATTTATTAAATAGTTGATTAGTTAGTATTTTGTGGTTTATTTTTTATCACATTTTGTATGTGTCATAAGATGAGATAAAAAAGTATATATGGCACATGTAAAGGAAATTCCATGTAGTTAGGTGTGCTAACCTATTTGACACTCTCCTTATATATATATATATATATATATATATATATATAGAGAGAGAGAGAGAGAGAGAGAGAGAGAGAGAGAGAGAGAGAGAGGGGTGGGGGTTGGTGTTATCTCGTTGTCGAATGAAGATGTGAAGCCAATCAAACTTGTCAAAGTCTGTATCGAGACTAGTACATGAACATTATGTATCGGAATATATATATATATATATATATATATATATATATAAGAGAGAGAGAGGGGGATTGGTGTTATCAGTTGTCATAATGAATATGTGAAGCCAATCAAACTTGTCAAAGTCTCTTGAGACTCATACATGAACATTATGTATCGGAACATTCAAAGGTAAGGAAGATTTTTGTAGGAGACAGTTTGTTGTCAATGTTGTTCACCATAGAAGGTCAAGTCTAAGATGCAATTAAATAAAAGAAGAGATTTTTTTAATCTTAAAGTCAATTATCTAAGGACTATTTTAGTTTCTATGTTTAGAAATAAAAAAGAGTACATTGGATTTGGCTCGATTTATGACATTGTGGAAGATACAATCTCATTTGGACACGAAACAAATTAATCAAAAATGGAATTGACATTCCAAATTGGAGACATGAAAATATTTTCCAAATATGACAAAGAAAAGAAGCGGGTTAAAAAATTTGGGTGCTCAAAATGAAGAGATGAGAGTTAGAGATGTGATTAACAATTTAGTATTTTGTATTACATTGTACTTAATTTTTTAATTATTATTTTTTACTTTTTAATAAATTTTTGTTTTAATTAATTAATATTTTTTATTAATATTTCATTTTAAATTTTTTATTTTTTTAATTTTAATTTTTAAATTTTTATTAATTCTTTTTTTTTTAAATCAGTTGTATTAATTTTTTTTTCCTTTGCTATTGATATGTAGGGAAAAGGTTGTATCTTGCAAAAAAATATCCATGAAGGTCAAATCCAAGATAACATCATGCATCATTGGGGAGAGCTAAACATATCCTCCATCCCACCCATCACATTGCAAATTTGTAACTCTATACAAAACATGCAAAATTGGCTACTTCTTAAACCTACTAAATACTAAGGACGGCCACAAACTAAAAGTTATACGTTCCTATGATGCCCCCCACCCCGAAGGCTTAACCATGGGGCAAACCATGGTTAATATTGATTTGATTGAGGAGGGGTTGTTTTTTTTTGGTGCCAAGGCTTTAAAAGGGACCGCCAGATTTAAAGATGAGTTTAATGGTCCAACGGACCTGATTTTTTTCCCTTGTCAGTGAGCTAGTCACCACGCAAGGCCCTTATTAATAAATTGTGGTTGGCGTGGGAATGTTTGGCTACCTTGTTTCTTGTTTGGTGAATGGGGAGTTTGAATTCTTTCAACCACCGACTCTACCTCAGCTTTGATGTCGTTAATAAAATTAATTCTTGTCATGCATTTTGTGGACCTAGTGGTGGGGTGAAGACGTATTTTATTCAGCTACGAGGTTCTTTATAGCGATTGGTTTTTTATTTAATAACCATGATACCTTATTTTTTGACCTTCTCACCCAAAAATATTGGCTATTCGTGTGAGTTACTTTGGTGGAGGATTGTATTTGGGACTTGTTGAAAAGGATTTGAAACTTTCATGTAAATGCCATCAGAGAGTAAACATGCTTTTCCCTTTTGTTGGCTACATGTTATTTCCTTAGTTTTGTGGAATGGCGGGAAGAAGGTTTTGGCTGAGTAAATTATGGCAATGGGAGCTAAGATTATGGGAAGCGGGATGTCTATAGCAAACTTCCTTTTGTGTTTCCTTGAAGACCCCATTGCTTTGAGGCATTTTGTCAAATTTTGTTGCCTCATGGATGCTTCCACACTTTGCATACGTGGCTTTGGAGGCACTCCGCTTCTTCATTTGGCAAAAATCCAATTTCCATTGTGCTTCGTTGAATGTGCAATCATGTTTCAAAAAAAAAAAAATTCTTTGGCTATGTGTGGCGAGTTGAGTTGGTCATTTTTGTTTGTTGGTCCTTCTGCATACCACGTAATCATGGAATTCTTGAGACCTCATCTCTTTTAGGAATTTGTCAATATTTTTCATGCCTTTTGTATACTTTCGCATTTGACATACGTGTCCCCTGAGGCATTTGCGACTCCATTTGGCAAAGACCTCGTTTCCCCTCATGCTTGGATGGGTGTCTCTGTCTGTTTTTCGTCCCCTTTTTTATGCGAGGCTAGAAGGATGTTTGCAAGGTTGTGGAGTCCGGGTTTCATCCTGCGTCTTCTCGTGTTCTGGGATTTTCAATAAACCCATTTGGTGTTTATATTGCATTCATGGCAGTCTTTGAGACCACATTTATTTTTGACTGATGCCCCTCATGGATTTGGGAGCTCCCTGCCGGTGCCTACATGGGAGTGAGCGGGTTTTAGCGCCTATCCAGTGGAAGAGACGATTTTCGACACGAGAAGTGTTGTTGCAGGTTTGTGAGGTGTCCATGTGACTTGTAGAAGCTAGAGAATCGGGCAAAATAATTATACTCATTGCTACATTTTCTAGATTTAAAAATATCATGAAATAGAGTTTTCCTTTCCCGAATTTGGTTTGTCTTTGTTTCCTATGTTGTGGGTTTGTTCACCTTGCGAAAAATCTCTCCCTTCTTCTTGTAATCTTCTTGCTTTGGATTTAATAGTTGTAAGTGTTAAAGTTGATAGCATAGATTTATTTTCTCCTACACTAGGTGTTGTTTGTTCATGCTTGTATGATCAACCTCCTACCTTTATTAGTTGCATTTCTAGGTTTGAGTATCAAGTTTGTCATGTTGTTTATAACTGGTGTTTTCTATTGTGAAGGCAAGCTTGCTACATTTTCAAACCTCTTGCTTTTCTTAAGAGCTTTTCATTTTTGGATTAGATTCCTTCCTGGATAATCAGGTTCCTCCTATTTTTATTGTGAACTTTTAGATCTTGTTATTCAAGTAGTCACCTTATCAGATAATGTCTCTTCTCGGGTGTACGAGTTGTGTTTACCATCTAGGTTTATGAACCCCTTTCCTTTCTCTGTTTTTCCTTACACTACTACAAGGAAGGGTCATTTGAGACAATAATTAGAGACAAAAGTATACTTTTGTCTCTAAATATACTTTTGTCTTGAAAAGTTCCCTTGTTTTAATTTTTTATAATTTATTTATCTTTTCAATTACTATCTCCCTGCTATCCAAACCTAACCCTAATCTCATGGAAATCTATCGCCGCTGGTATGCCTCCCAGGTTGAATGACAGTTGGGTTTATGTGGATCAGCCCAGAGCCGTGTTCCCTGCTACATTCTCGCATTCTATACTCCAACTCGGGGCCGTGGTGAATGATTTTGGGCCTATGAGTACAACGGCCGCCAACTCTACCCTCCGTCTGCCTTTTCTGCACAAGAATCCCAAATGTTGTGTGTAAAACAATACAGAAAGCTGAAATGCGTGATTCCCTGGACAGGGATTGACTCCACAACGAGATCGCCATTTCGGAATATGTGCGTGGGCATCCTGGAATTGCTGAACTCCATGGGTTTTACGAGGATGAGGATTACGTGTGTCTGATGATGGAGCTGTACTCTAACGGAGATCTATTTGACAGAATCACCGAGAAGAAAAGGTTCCGGGAAGATGAGGCGGAGGTTGTGTTGAAAAGCCTGATGGAGGCCATACATTTCTGCCACCGCAAGGGCGTCACCCACCGAGATCTCAAACCGGACAACATTCTCTTTGCGAATGATTCTTCCTTTCCCAAACGCATCAAGCTCGCCGACTTTGGGGCTTCCTCCTTTTCTTAAGGTATTCTACACTTTCTTTTCTATTTTTGTGGTCAAATAGGGAACCGACACATCGCCATTATAATCTCTCTTTTGGCTAAGGATTCAATTCCAGTAAAGATACTTTAAACACTGCCTTTCCTCCCTAAATTTGACCTTCGAATGAGAGAAACCCTAAGCCGCAGGTTTGGAACAGCTGACATAAAACTGGCGGACACTCAGGGGATGCATTCCACACTTTTAACTTTCAACTTTGTAAGTCGTCTTCTCTTCTCTTTTCTAATAATAGTTGGGGGAAATGAAAATGTTGCAGGGGAAAGGATGAGAGGAATAGTGGGGACCCCCTATTACATTGCTCTAGAGGTTCTGCAAGGAAAAGAGTATGAAGAGAAAGTGGATGTGTGGAGTGCAGAGATCATTCTGTACCGAATTCCTCCATTATATGGGTGAAATACCGCAGCAGATATTTTTGCCTTTAAAACCATACAGAAAGCTGACTTGCACAATTCCCTAGACGTCAAGGAGGCTACAAAGGTTTTGGATCTGTTCCTGCTCTGTTTCGACACCTAACTACCTACAGACATGGTGTGAGTATTAAAACTCCTTTTCATATTTTTATTTTCACAGGCCGCATATAGGAGAGGCGTAACTAAACATGACAAATGGTGCTCTTCTTGTGGGTATAATGTTATTGTGGTAATAGTTTCAATTTGTGCTCTAGACAGGGCTGCATTGAAAACCCATTTAGGGAGGTCGATTCTCCATTGATTTTCGTCCTAGGAAAAATAGACTCCAATATCATTCCCACTTGCAGTTACCACTCCATCCGTGTCTAACAATACTAACCATCTTTTTTCAATATATAGATGCTTCAAAAGACTTTGAAGTGTCAAACACTTTTTTAATTGCTCTCCTTTCTCATTCAACAAATACTTGCAGCGATGCCAAAACATTATCATATCCCAAAATGAAAGTTTAGGCCAATGCATTGTTTGTGTCACATCTTCATATATTTGTTCAAGTGCTTCAATATCTTGCTGCTCTTCAGTACAGAAATATCCCACATATAATATCTCAAAATCAGCATGTTCTTGTAGCAATTGTTCAAGCTTGGACTTCATCTCAAATTTATTGCTTGGAGGTTCAGCATATAAAAAAATCAGTTTGCCATCATATGACTCCTTCACCTATAACCATGCAAACAAAACCAAGAAAACCAAATTAGTACAAATGTTGAATTTGATGGAATATTTGAACATCAATATAGTTTTAGAAAACTCACTGTATTTCCTTGCAGGTCTAGAAAATTCATGTCTTCGAGCAGAAATTTCAAACTTGATTTGGTATGCATATTGGAGATAATTGGATCTATTCTATCTTGGGTGAATGGATAAGCCTTTACACCCCATGCCATTATTGCAGACAACGCATTTGGATTGAGAATAGTTTCAAACCCTTTGTCAAATATAATGAAACCTGGGTTCTTTTCCGTCATTGATTTAGGATTAGGAAGAGATGCCCAAGGCATCTTCTCAAAAGCTCTTGCATAAGTACCAAATCCATAATCTTCATTGCTTAGAATTGGAATCCAAACTCCTTGAAAATCAGAATCCATGATTTCAAAGTCTTTATATACTCGCTGGAGCTTTATGCACTCAATACTGTCTAGGTCGCAAATAATTATGCCAATTGTTTTCCCTTGCAATTGATCCAATGTTATCTGCATTGTATTTTCATGAAATAAACTATATATCAAATTAATAAAAAAATATTTTAAAAGAATATTAGTAAATGTGATCGATAATACAACTCCATTCTGAATTAAGAAAATTCAAGGAGAGTTAATACTCTATTTAATTTCCTCGTCAAAATGCATAGTGGGGACATACCTTGCTATTGTTGCTGCAAATGAAGTGATCAATGTTTGCTTCCTTGAATTTTTCTGGCCACGATGAATATTGGAGAGCTTCTTCCCCAGAGGAGGTTTCGGATCTTTCCTCTTCTTCACCTTTCCTTCTATCGAAAATTTCATCCTCTTGTTCTGCTGCACATTCAGAACTGGAAAGCTTTTGGAGAATCTTTTCTGAAATGTGGTTTTCCTCGATAGTTTCAACATCGGAAAAGGTTTGACGACCTTTATGGTCTATATCAGCCATGAAACAAGCAACTTTATCATCAGCTGAAGAAACAAAGCAAAGTCCCTTAGTGACTGAAAGACGTCTGGTGTCAGTGGAAGGAATAACAAGCGATCCGTGTGGCAGCCACTTTAGAATTTTTGTGATTCTCTCTTCTTCTTTTGCATGGCTGAGCCTAAACATCACGCACGTTCGCGTGGTTCCAGCCAAAATGGAACCCGCGACCACTGTGCCACGGCACTTTTAGTGATGTGAAGTCAGAAATTTAAATTTATCAGTATGAATTTCTCACTTGGGGATATAATTATATAATCGTTCAGAATCTGCAGTATGTGGACTAAAAATGTATTTGGCTTCACCAGACTGTGTTTGTTCACTTGCACTAGATATCCTTGGACTAAATGTATGCTTAATTTCACCACGGCTTCGTGTAATCATCTCATCCAAAAGTTCACCTTCATCTGCCTTTGCTCCCCATTTCCTAGCCCGAACCCCACAGATCCAGATTGCTGCGAAACAAAATATATTGTTCAAATTTTTCTATTCATATTCAATAGAATTAATTAGATACATGGTCATGTGATATATGCTTCTTACACTCATTGCTGTGTTGCACTGCATTGCAGGCGACTCTTCATATTCAGCTGCGTCCAATTCTTGAAGATGTGCTTCTTTGTAAAATCTGGGAAGAACATACTGTCTTACAGGGACTAACAACATTATCAGCACTGGAAAGAGAACACCAGCCGTGGGAATCCAGGTTATGCCAAAACAGGCCAATAAATAGCATGTCTGGAATATGGTACAAACAGCAATTGTTCTGAAAGGCACTGTTTCGATAAACGTAGCATGATACTCCTGGAGCACCCTGTCACCATATGTTTTAACAAAACAGTTCGATCAAAGTTTGTTCAAAGTTGGGAAGAAAACATTGTAAAAATAGAGTCAAATCAATCCATACTTGTATCTTCGGTTGGGAGCAGTGAAGAGAAGCAATATCCTTTCCCAGAATTGATTTCGGGGTAAACTTTCTATGGCCATGAAAGCAAAGTAACCCCAAAGGACAGGCATTGCACCAAGGCAGCTAGCCACCATAAGAGACTGCAACAAGTTACTGAGTCGCTGTTCTTTAACTTCGACAGGGAGGAGGTCATCTATGTCCTTCTCAACATTAAAAATCAATTCATCAACAGGAGCATCTATATTTCCACCACTTGTGGCTAATTGAACAGTGGTATCCTTCAATTCCTTAAGTACGAAAAAATCATTGGGTTAAAATTTTAAACTAAGAAAGTGTCAATACTCTGCACCCAAAAACATACTTATCTTACCAAGGCAGGTGGAGGCTGGTACACCAATGGAGTTTGCATCTGCTGGTAAGTTTCTTGCATGCGTCCATATAGCTGCCCTAAGCTTGAATTAGTCTGAATGCTTTTCCTAGCTGTTCTGACCAGTCTGTTGCGCACTAACTGTATTAAAAGCACTCCATCATCAGAAACCACTATACAAAAGTAGTGTCAGGGATATGTTTGTACTAGTTGAATTGGCACCTGATGTTTGAGAGTAGCTAAGCTTTTAGTGTGCATGGGCGATTGAGGAATAACACCATTTGAAGGGGGTATGCCAAGTAGACCACATAAAATAACCTGCCACAAAGTAAGAAAGCATTTAACTACCAGCCATTAAAGTTCATAAAACACTTGCAATTGAGATTATAAAAGGTATTTTGAAGCATATATTCATGTGCTACATAATTTCGCATACCAAGAATCCCAAAACAAGCAAGTCATAATGGAATGAAGATGGTTTTCTCAAGTTGAATTCTTTTTGTTGGGCAAGTTGGGATGCCACACTGTGATCAAAATAATAAAGCACAACAATCATCGTGGCGGGCATGAACGCTCCAATGATATATACCAATGGGACATCAACCATTTCCTGTTCCGACAAGCACCTATCATTAACAGCCAAATGTTCCAGACCTCTGTATAGAATTAGTCAGTGACAAAAACTAATCAAATCATGGGACAGAGTACCTTAACCACAGTCCAGTTGGCATAAGCGCCTGATGACCATGGATTAGGACTAAAAAGGCGCCGGGGAATTCCACTTGGGACATGGCTGGTTGGAGCATAAGACACTGCAGTCCACACAAGGACCATCAATGGCACACCATAATCAGCAATAAGCCCTCGGAACCATCCTGTTAATGCAAATTTATGTCAGTCTGCAGTCCTGCAACACAATAATTTATTCAAGCTAGTCTAATGGATGTTTAGTGTACAACTAGGTGGAAACACAGAACTAGAAGATGAGTACCGAGGAAGTGGGTGCCCAATAGTGTCTTTAAAGAAGGCCAAAGGGTTAGTTTCTGTATTACTACAGAGAATTTCAGAGAAGTGAGCGTCCATGGTCTCATTGAAATCTGGCTGTTGAAGACCAAGTTCTGCTTTGATTTGGTGCAAGATAAATTCACCCTCCCCCATTAAACAAGGCAACTGGGAATTATTGTGAGATTCATTGCTTGGCGACTCCAGCAACATGCTCTCCAAATCTTCCATTACCATTAATACATTGGAATTGACATTCTCTGTTTCAGCAGCCTGAAATTCATTCTCTTTTCCAATCATGTTTTGGATTTTCCAGCCAACTCCATCCTCGGACTCCATTACACTAAGGCAATCCAACAGTTGTACATCGCACTCATTTTCAGGAAAAAGGCTGCCATCCATTGAGGCTCCAAGAGAACAAGTAGAGGTAGGCCTTGGGCTGCCAATGTCAAGAACTGATGTGGGTTCAGTCTGAGATTCACTCCTGGTCATCCTCCATCAGTGAAGAGCAGGACCATGTTTTTCGTAGGACACTCCTTGCCCGTGCCAAAAGAGGAGCTTGGAAACAGGGTATGGACATCCGCCAAAGCATAATAGAGAATGGACTTTTGTCAGATGATGTAGTCGCAGGTGCCCTGTAGACATGTATGCAAAAAGTGGAAGCATTAACAATGTACGTGAACTGTTTGACAAAATGCCTCAAAGAGATGTTGTCTTATGGAATGCCATGATTGCAGGATATGATTGGGTACACGTACAAATTCAGAATGTATCCTTGCTAATTGTAGTCTTCTTGGCCTCTGCAGCAGGCTCTCAAGTTCATCCAGACCCCATTGATCTTGTGCCTACTCTTGAGAAGAATTATGGTATTGGGTTTGAAAAGGTAGAAAAGATAGGATTTGGGCTGCTTCCAAGTCCAGAAGATTTAGCTGTTGATAGAGAAAAGAAGTCATTTTTAACTGGTTGTGGCGATGACTGGATCAAGCGGGTTTGGATTGATGGGAAAGGTGATAAACAACGAGTAGAGAATTGGGAATTTGTTGGTGGACGACCTTTGGGTGTGGCTCTTGGTCCTAATCAGGAGCTCATTGTGTGCGAACTTACCCAGGTAATTTATTTTCCATGTATGTAATTTTGTGTTATAAGTTCTAAGGGTCATCTACTTTCATAAATTTGATGTAAGTTTATATGGAATCATTAGTTTGTTTTGTTCAAAAGTTTTGGATTGAATACTATATTCTTAAAATGAACTGTGTTAGGGTTTGCTGAATGTGACGAAAGACGATTTTTCCCTCTGTATTTGAAATTTCCCTGCATTTGATGCTCTGAGGACGACTTTATTTGAGTTGCAGAGATTTTAGTGGTCATCATGAGTGGTTCATAAGGTGTAATATTTACTGAAGGTTTTGCAGATGGGGTAGAGTAAAGTAAGCAGATTTTGATTGTGGGAGGAACTCCATGGTTAAGCACACATGAAGTAGAGTAATTTTGGTATGAGTGACCTCTGGGGAAAGCCCTTGTACTAATTCACCCCTATGATCTTCACCCAGATGTATTGAATGCCAATTGCGTCATTCATACTTGTGAGAGTGACTGCTACTCATGAAACATGGGTCAATGTGGGAATCATCTCACTTAATTTGATGGAGGCCAAGATGATCAAGTCAAGCCTTCTTTGCTTAAACAGAGGAATGAGTTATTGATAGGATTTTAGAGCCCAAAGTCAGAAGGTCACTATCACAGGGAAGAGTTATAGGGGTTTCAAAGTATTAAGCTCTCCAAACATACTCTTAGGCTTATATTACATTCCCTCTCAAAAATTCTGATGGAGGCCTATATGATGACAACAAGGTTTCAATGCTACAGTTTCCAAAATCACAATTTGTAACCCTAAGCACATGTTTACTAAGAACAGGACAGAGCATGAGAGATTTAAGAACCAGTGACTCTTCAAGAATATACAAAGGATCCTACGATTCTTCGCCTCGTTCCAAGACATACATCCAAAAATACAACTTGTAGTCATCTAGATATCGGGGAACATTTAAGAATGCTGTACAGCCTCTTGTATCAAAGCACAGAAATCCATAGGATTATATGACAATCAAGGCGAATATAAGGGTTGTCGTAAATATCAACACACCAAGAATATACCGAGGTTCCTACCAAATTCTACATGCCTCCATACATACAAAGAAACCCCTAACAAGCTATTAGCATCTCGATATAAAAGAAACATATGAATCTCAAGATGGTCTTGAAAATTCGGAAAATACGAGTTTCATAAGATTTGAGGAATAATAATCAACAAAGGAGAAATTATAATGTCATGAAATTTGTCTTCATCTTTATTAAATACCTAACACCCTCATACCATTCGTTGGGAGCTCAAGAATACAAGAATCAAATGCAAAACCTTGTTTTTTGGGTTCTTCTCAGAATTGAGACAACATATCTCAAGAAACTTCTCACCTTTGGCTTTCGAATTACTCCTTGCATTCTAAGCTCTGCCACATCCTTCTTGAATTCTCTCTCTTTTGAATGAATCCTCCCACCATCATTTCTTGCATCATATTTCGGTTACAAAGCCTAACCATACTCACTTTCACTAAGGAATTCACCATCTACCATTCCAAGTACTTCACAACCATGTTCATTCATATTAATTTAAAGAGTTATTTAGAATACATTTGCAAGTAATCACAGTATTAAGTAACATATGGCAACATAAAGACTTACAAGAACAATCTCTCTTTCATACTGAGCTATGCAAAATAGATGCACACTTATTCTTGCATACTGAATGCCTCAATTGTAGGGATGGATGGGTCCAAACTACTCTATTTCTACTGCTTGTGCAACAAGCACTTTCTATTTCATAGGTGCTGCAAATCATATAATTCGGGGTGAAGCTGTAAGTTGTTTACACTTATCTTATTACTCGTTGTTTACAAAAGAGATACATTTCATTACGGAGGCACTAAATCTACATGTTTTCAAATTGGTGTGTTTTTAAGATGTCATGCTTTCGGTGGCTCTAATGCTGCTATTATTCTAATAGGTAAAGTCAAGTAGCATCTATTTTCTTCTTGTATTTTGGCTTGTGACTCTGAGTTATCTTTTACAGGATTATGATATGATTGTATAATAACCATATTCATATAATTACTTTTACCGGGCTTCACATGGTCACCGTCTGCAAGTACTCTTTGAGTTTTGATCTGGTGAACATATGTTTGCTTGCAGGTCTTGGGGGATTTGTAGCTTGCGGGGCATTGTCAGAAAGGAATGATGATCCCACAAGAGCATCACGTCCATGGGATGAAGTATGATTATTGGTCCATTATGATGATCCAACAAAAGAATAATGTCATTGATCTCCTTTTGCGTTTTTCTAATATCAAAGCATCTCATACTTGATTTTGGGACAACTTTTCAAATTAGCTAAACTAATTGCTCCACTTTTTGACAGGATCGTGATTGGTTTTTCATGGGGGATGGAGCAAGAATTCTGCTTCTTGAGGAATTAGAACATGCAAAGGTACATTCTTTGTCAAGAGGCATCTTTTGCTAGTGACTGAAGTTTAAGGCTATCTAGCTTGTATTTTGAGGTTTGTAATTGTTATATGCTCTAATAGATATGTTGCATTCTCGGTCAGGAATATTTTGCTTTGGCTACTATAAATTTTGTGATTGTAGATGTTCTTTGTTATGAATTATATGTTAATTGGTTTTTTCTATGTGCAGGGAGATATCTAATCACCCAGAAGCATATGTTAGAAGATCATCTCTTTTTTCAGCATCTCGCATATTGATAGCTCTCCATCCATAATTTATAGCAAAATATTTAAGTGGCGGTGATGTTGAGATTGCTAAAGCGCTGGAATGGATTCACACTTGGGCTCTTTGTGTTGTCGTAAGTTGATTCTGACTTTGAGTGTTATGCGGTATGTACCATATATTAAGTTTAGTGGAATTATTGATTAGTCTCTACTATAAGTTACACCTTACAGTTCATGAACATCCATATTTATTTCACTATTTATTTGATAAGCAAATAAAAACTGAATGTGTTTATAATTATTGGTGATTTTAGATATACAAACTTTTCTGAGGCATATATCATTTAACATTTAGGATTTATTATCTTAACAGACCACCTTGGAGAATTGAACCGATTGAGGAAAATACCAATTAATTATGTACTCCATATGTACTATTTTAGACCTTTTGGGGTGATGACAAAAACATCATCTGCAGCAACAGTGAAGCATGTCATGCAAAACCATTTTTAATGTCATCCATATTCGTCTTTACAACAACATGTTCAAACAAGTCTACATAGTCTCGCACCTTGCTGCTGATTGAACAAGAGTTTCCTTAAGGACATGTTAATAATGTATGTTATGGAATTGGCTTAAAGTAAATGTCAGTCTTGAATTAGCAGAGTCAATCTGAATTATCTATGGCGGTAACTAGCTTCTCTCAATATTTCTCTCCCTACAGTTTGAATGATTTTTTATTCTTATCATCATTGCCATCTTCTTTTGGGTCAATGATGGAGGAGGAAACTTGAATATTGCTGAAATTTTAAGGTCATTGTAAAGAGTGGATAAATTGTCTATGTTCATCTAGGATAACATGTTCTTACTAATGTCGTGCAGAAGCACTTTAATATGTGCCAATCAGCTTCTTGTTTGACTGGAATAAATACACCATTACTTGTTTTGCATATTGCAGGTTTAGTAAATGCTGGAAATTGTGTTGAGTTGGCAGCACATCTTAATGTTGATGGATTTCTAGTCGGAGGGGCTTCTCTGAAGGTTGGCTGCAAACTGTTTTACCCTCTTTATACCTTTTCGCTGAAGTTTTTCAAGCTCTCCATATTGTTTACTTCAATACAAACTTTTCTCATCCTGGCCTACGAAAGCTCGTGGTCAAGTTATGCTTGGAGGTGACTATACTCTTTTTTATGTGAGCTCGTATCATCAAAATAACTTCAAGTATAAGAGCAATGTTATTATGTATTGTATTTTCAAGTTACTGTCACATTATGAAAAGGCTCAAAGATAGACATGCCTTGTTATTAAAGATGGCCTTTTTATGAAAGGTTGATGGTTTCTTGTTATATGTTTAATTCAACCTCAGTATTTTAATGAGATGTTTGTTATAAATTTTCAAGTGATAGTTGATAAACGCAACGAGTCATTATAATCTTTGTTTTCATGAAGACTAAAGATGAGTTGCTTGGTGCTATTGATAGTAGAGAATTGTATCAAAGTTGAGACAATCAAAGCGAAGAACATGAAATGACAGCTGCCGACAGAGAGACACTGACTCAAAATTAAAGTTAAAAAAAAAAACCTCAAAGTAGCACTAGAGAAGCAGACAGATCGCTTGAAGCTGGGGGTGGAGAGGTGTTCATATTGTATGCAAAGGGTTAACGGAATTTAGGCACCCTTTTGTATTTTATCATTGTATTTAAAAGGTTAATGATTTAGACACCCTTTTGTATTTTATCATTGTATTTAAAGGGTTAACGTCATTTAGACACCCTTTTGTATTTTATCTTATTTGATATTAATAAAATGTTTGTGGACCCATTTGTTGGGCACAAGATTCAAATCAAATTGTTTTTAATTTATAATATTAATTATTTGGTCTACTCTAACATCATAGATGATATGTAGCCGTCGATTGCACTATATGATATTTGGTTATTATTTATTCTTGAAATTCAGATTTTTCATTCTTTAAATTCGTATTGTCTCTAGAGAGACAAAAACTATATTGTCTCTCAAGAGACAAAATATGTATCAACCTATATTGTCTCTGAAGAGACAATATTAGAGACACCCGCTTTGAGACAATAATAGAGACAATATACAACATTTTTATTGTCTGTATTTGAGACAATTTGATCAAGTATTGTCTCTATTATTGTCTCAAAACACCCCCTTGTAGTAGTGTTAAATAAACTAGATTAGTGGAATCAAGTCCAGTGTAGCTTTACCTTTCATTTACGGTATGTTGAGTAGTTCACGTGGGTATGACAACCTTGCTTTAGCAAACAACTACTAGATGGAACCCGATCCAGGTTGACTATCATTTTATGGACACTTAATCACCTTTTGGATTATGTCAACAATCTCGTAATGTCAGTTGTTCTTTGGTGTTGCCCAACCTTGGAGTGGTGTGGTTGTCGAGGTTTGTTAGACCTCCATGTTCTCTTTTCTCGAACCAATTAAATGTTCCCTTCGAACTATCCCGTAGGTTTGCAAAACTTTATGTGTGGTTGACTTTTGTGGTTAGATTTATGCTTGGAGGGTGTATCTTGGCTAAGGTACCCGAATATTACTAGTTGTCTTGCACCTTGAGTATTCCTGCATAATTGTGTATGATGCTAGACGTATACCCTTATTGCCTATTGATCTTCAATATAGTTCTAAAATGTTTAAGGTTTTTCCTAAGGGGCACTTTGACCATCCCTTATGAAGCTTAAACCATAACGAAAGATTTTGTCACCAAGATTTGAAGTTTCATGTGTGTGTTATGGATAGTACTCCTTTATTGTCAGAACTACCTTGGCATAATTCTACTTGTGATGAATCTTGGTGGCATATTTATAATTGTGCATCTCATTTTTTTTATTGACTTTTGGATGACATATGTGTGTTGATATCTTGTTGACTTATGATAGAATGGTTAAGAGCATTAGGGATATTTGGGAGTATTTATATATAGATGCATTGTTGATTTATATTTGAATTTGATGTTAATTTAATGGCTTTTGGTGATACTTATAAATGAAATTTTTCCTTTTTGAATGGTTTGAATATGTTAACAAGGGGTACTTTAAAAGGACTTGTGATGGAAAGTGGTGATCCACATTGTTTTAAACTAAAACTATAGACTTATAGAGAAGGTTTGGAAATCCCTAGTGTGGTAAAACTTGGATTGATGTTTAAAATGTTAACTTGTATGACGGAACTCTCTTTTACTCTCGCTTGTCATTACTTGCCTATAAGGGGAAGTGGCCTCTTCTTGAATGATTGTGAAATTCCTTGGAGTCAATGGACGAAACTAGTATTATCTGCCTTCCCTTGTTAAACAATGTTGAGTGGTGGTCATGTATTAGATTTCCATCATATAACCTATATGATTACATGATTAAAATTTTAATACACTCGACCTTTCATGTTAACCTTGAAATCCGTGCTTCCTCCTGGATTTATTGTTTTTTTTTGTTGTTTCTGAAAATGAGTATCGTAGCTTGTGCTTTTGGTACCTTTTTTATGAATGTATATTATTGGTTTGAATATCAGTTCTCAATCTTTTAACCTAATTGTTTATTCGATGGAAATCTGTTACACTAGACTGTTGTTTCTAACTTATCAAGCCAATGACCCCTTCTCAAATGATTGTTTAATTTTTGTTGCTTTTGAGACAATGTTCAAAATTGAAGTATAAGGCTCTCTTCTTAGATTGGCATGGTGGAAATTTTATTTATCTTAAGGGGTTGTTAGTATTTAGAGCTTCGAGCCAATTCTTGGAATAGAATGTTTTCCTTTCTTGATATTGTTAGATAGTAGCTTATTGTTGCTTTGTGTAGTCTTATCTTGCTCAGTTCTCGTGAACTGACTCAAGTTAATAATTTTTGCAGATGGCTTATGTGAGTAGATGAGGGAAAGACTTGTAGAATATTGCATCAAACTTTGTTGTGAAGTTCTTTTGTACAAATACTTTTATGTTGTAAAACTCGGTATGGGTCGTGGTTCATTTTAAGAGACCTCCTAGAAATCGGAGGTGGAGAATACCTGGCGAATATCCCCGGAACCGGTTTCATGGGAAGGCAAATTTTTTGGGGGTTGTATGAAAAAATTTCACCTGATTATCAAGCAACTGCGACGAGGCTGCGAGACGCTAGCGCGACGGAGATTTTGTTGTCGCGCGTAAAAAAATGTAGTGACGCGCGTCAAAAGACCTTAGTGACGCGCGTCAATAGACCTTAGTGACGCGCGTCAATAGACCTATTGACGCGCCACCGAGGATGTCCGCCTTGGCGTCCTTTTTTTTTATGTGCGACAAGTAAAATCTCCCGCCGCGTCTGCAGCCTCCGACCTCTACTTTCTCATCAAAAAATCTCCGTGTCGCGCATCAACAAACTCTTTGTCATGTGCGCTCTGCTATGCATCAATATCTATTGTACCTCCTTGTCGCGCGTCACTAAGGCCTGTTGATGCACGTCAACAGACAGGTTGTAGACGCGCGTCAACAGGCCTTAGTGACATGTGTCAATAGGCCTTAGTGATGCGCGTCAATAGACCTTAGTGACGCGCGTCACTAAGGCTGCTGACGCACACTAAGGCCTCGCTGACGTGCGTCACTAAGGCCTGTTGACGCGTCTACAACCTCTGCCCTCTTCTTGCTCATCGAAAAAAACTCCATGTCGCTCGTCAACCAAATCTTTGTCATGCGTCTACTATGCGTCAATATCTACAGTATCTCCTTGTCTGCAAACCCTCCTTGTCGCGCGTCTATAATACGGGATATATCATATTGTTGAAAAATGTGAAGTAGAAGTGTTCTACCTGGCGAATAATCTAGGTTTATATAGGGGATATTTTTCAAGGGTAGGCGAAGCCGACCCCTAAAAAAAATTAAAGTGTAATTTTTAGGCGAACAAAATCAGTCATCGGCCCGTGCCAAAAAAATTCACCTTTTCAAAATTTTCAAAATGGAATATTCGCCACTAAAATTCTCCCCTGTATGGGTTATGTGGGGAATTCAAAGGAAATTTAGTGCCTTAGTATTATGTGTTGTGGAGTAATGTTTTCATTACTATTGAAACTTTGGCTTGTTTTGTTATCATAGAAAATATAAAGGTTGATTACCACATGGTTATGGGTGATTCTAATGTATTATAGAAATTCTAAGAATAGTAGCGTGGTGTGACCAATGTTATTACTCTTTTGTTCCCTAGCCATGGTTCCATGGAGTTGGTTTGTCCTTTTGGGTCAGACGTCGTGTTGGAAAGAATTGATGTAACTATGTATAGTTTTCAAAAACAAGTAATGGTAAACTTTTCTCTTGAGATAAAATGTTGAGTTGTAAACTCTTCTAAAACGTAGTGACAATGTATTTATAAGCATAGTAAAATGGGTTGATAATGTATATATATGATAAAATTAATGTAGATGTGATCTACTTGATAACATTGAGCCTCGAAGTGATCAAAGAGAAAACTATATTCATAATAAAAATATATATATACCTTGTTTATTTTTTTCTAGGCTAAACTAATCAACATTATCCTTTCATGATGAATTCTTAAATGATCTTATGGTGAAATCATTGATTAATTTTTGGAAGATAATAAGGTTGTATGTGTAGGAGGGAATTTTATTAAGAAACCCTTCGATCTCTCTCTCTCTCGATCATTTGAAATGTAAATTGTTTCCCTTTGTCAAATTTAATCAAGCAAAGTCTAAATGAAACTTTTACCAATCTTGATAAATTCTTAGCCTCAATAAAAGACTAGTTAATAACCAATGAGACCCACAAGCTGAATTCTTGTTGACCTGTTTCTCTTAACCCTTGCCTTGGTTCATTGGTATATTTCTTAAGTAATGTTGAACTTTTAATCGTTGCATAAAGAAGATTATTGTTCAACCTAAAATGGTACTTTCCCTCAATCAGAGCTTGTGCTTATCCCCCAGGTGCAATAGAGGTGTGGAAAGAGGTTTAGTAGCTTGGGTAAGATTAATGAACCTTGTGAGAAATGCAAAATGTTCTTAAATCAATGAATTAAGCAAGTTATTGACATATTATAAAATGATTCTTCTTCAAAACACTTGATCTTAAGCTAGTTAGTCAATAGTATAAAAGGAAGAAGTTCACCTTGTAAGAAGAGTTGTTCAAATCATAACATGAATCTTCTAAATCATAAAGTCAAGTTTGAAAGACATTTTTGTAAATACATAAACTTAAAAGATTTTACACCATGGGATGGCCTTAATCAGAATCGTGTAATGTGTTTCGACTTGTAGCGTTATGCCTTGTCAAAGAGAAAATTGAATTGTTCATGTTGGGTGTTGTATGTTTCCTTGTTGCCTATGCGGTCAACGTTGTATCAAGCTTAAGTTAATTTTGTAATTTTTAACTTTTTATAAATCATGAATAATTTCAATATTTAATTTTAATTTTAATTAATTATTAATTTTTTATTTTTTATAAATTTAAGTGGTCAATTTTGTCTATTTTTAATTTTTATAAAATTTTGAATTTTTTTCTTTTTTTTTTTTTCTTTTTATTTATTTTTGATTTTGTAATTTTTCATTAATATTTGATTTTACTTTTGATTTTTTTAATATTTTAAATTAATTTTGTAATTTCTAGTGTTTTTTTAAAAAAATTATTAAATTTTAATTATTATTATTTTTTATTAATTATGAATAATTTCAATATTTAATTTTAATTTTAATTAATTATAATTAATTTCAATTTTATTTTTAATTTAAAATTTGAAATTTTAATTTACATATTTAATTTTTATTAGATATTTTGAATTTTGAATTAGGAATTTATTATTAATTTTAATTTCAGTTTTATAATTTATGTTACTTTTGTATATGATTTTTATTTTTATTTTGTAATTTAAAAATTTAGATTTTAAACTTTAAATTTTTTAGATTACTTTTTATTTATATTAAATTTTTAATTAATTTTGTAATTTTTACTAAGTTTTAATTATTAATTTTAATTACTTTAGTAATTATTAACTCATTTTTAAATTTTAATTCGTTTTTTCTAATTTTGATTACTAATTAATTATTTCAATTAATAGCTACTACTTTCAATTCTTTATTTTTTTATATTTTATAATTTTTATTGTGAAATTTTATTAATTTTTATTGCTTTTAATTTTACTACTTATTAGTATTTAAGTTTATTTATTTTTATTTTTATTAATTAAAATTTAAATATTTAACAATTTATGTTAATTTTGTATTTAATTTTACTTTTGTTTCTTTTCAAAATTTAAATATGTAATTTTTTATTAAATATTTTTATATTTTTGAATTACTTAATATTTTATTAATTTTTATCAAAATTTATTGATGTTAATTTTTTATTTTTATTAATATTTTGTTTTTACATTCATTTAATTTTAATTACCTTTTCTTAAATTTTACTTTTGTTTTCTTTTTAAATTTAAATATGTAATTTTATTATTGAATATTTTTATATTTTTGAATTATTTAATTTTTTATTAAATTTTATCAAAATTTATTTTTGTCAATTTTTAATTTTTATTAATATTTTGCTTTTTCATTGATTTAATTTTAATTACCTTTTTTCACATTTTTTATTTTTCAATTTTTCAATTAATTATGTAATATTTTATTGAGTTTAATAATCAATTTTTTATTTTATTTTTTTATTTTAATGTTTTTAATTTTTATTAATTCCTTTTTATTATTTTTCATTTTAAATTTTTTAATTTATTATATGTTATATAAATTTTAATTGTCATATTTCATTATTATAATTTTTATTTAATTTTTTAATTTTTTTATCAAGTTTTAATAATTAATTAATGATAACTAACTTTTTTAATTTTGTTTTTTTAATATTTTTATTTATTTATTTTTTTACTTTTGTTTTTAATGTTTTCACTTTTATTATTTCTTAATTTTTATTATTTTTAATTAATTTTTTTATTTTTTATTTTTATATTAATTTTTTATTTTTATTAATATTTTGTTTTTTTATTGATATTTTAGATTTTTAATTACATTTTTTTTTCAAATTTTCAATTAATTTTGTAATTTTAATTACTTTTTTAATTTTTAATTTTATTAATTATTTATTTTTATTATTTTTCATTTTTAAATTTTTAAATTTTATAAATTTTAATTGTCATATTTCATTTTTTTAATTTTTGTTTAATTTTCTAATTTTTTATTGTTTTAATGTTTATTTATTTTTTATTATTTTTCATTTTTAAATTTTAAACTTTTTAAATTTTTATATTTTATAAATTTTAATTGTCATATTTCATTATTTATAATTTTTGTTTAATTTTTTATTGTTTTAATGTTTATTAGTTTTTTTACTTTTATTATTTCTTAATTCTTATTATTTTTAATTTTTTTATTCTTCTTACTTTCAATTTTTATATCTTATTTTTCATATTTTATAAATTTTAATTATAATTTTCAAATTTAATTACTATTTATTATTTTTTAAATTTTAATTTAATTCTTATTATTTTATGGTTAAGTTTTTAACTATTTAAATTTTTATTCAATGTTAAATTTCTATTAATATATTTTTCATTTTTTTATTTTTTTAATTAATAATTATTAGAATTTTCAATTGCTTTTTTTTTTTTTCACTTTTTATTATTTTTTACTTTTTATTAATAATTATTAGAATTTTCAATTGCTTTTATTGTATTTTTCACTTTTTATTATTTTTTAATGTTTATTGATTTTCAATTATTATTTTTATTAATTGTTAAAAAATTAAAATCTTTTTTAATGTTTATTGATTTTTAAATATTATTTTTTTATTAATTATTAAAAAAATTTAGGATTTTTTTTTTTTTAAAAACTTTTATTAATAATTAATTACTACTTTAAAAAAATTAACTTTTGATTTTAGTCAATTAAATGTTTTATTAATTTAATAAATTTTTTAATTTATTTTATTTTTTATTCTAAATTTTAAATTTATATTTATTAATTATAGTCAATTAAATGTTTTATTAATTTTTATTTACATTAATTTTAATTTATTTTATTTTTTATTCTAAATTTTAAATTTATATTTATTAATTATATATAAACGCACTATTACTTTCTCCGTATATAAAACGCATATAAAAGCACATATAAACACATATACAAAGACATATATTTTAATTAAATATTTTAATTTTTATGTTATATATTATTATAAATATAATATATATACATAACTATTACAAATATAATATGTAAGCATATAATATATTAATTCCACTGCTCGATGAGTAAAGCTTATTCGTGCACCACCAATCGTGGTCAAAGTCAAACCGCTCCACCCAGCTGAGCTGATCAATTAAGTTCGGTGAGCTATATTTTCTGGAGGTTAGCCCTAGAATAAGATATATTTTATTTCGAGGTGAAAAACACCGTCCACTCAATTTTTATTTATTTATTTATTTATTATTATTATTATTATTATTATTATTATTATATCGCGTTATCTCTCTGATTCAATACGTTACAAAATATGTAAATCCGATTTATATATATAGATAATTATACATACATAATATATATACACATTTATACAGGGAAATACTCATTTCGATGACGCACTTGACATTGATTTATTTTATTACCTTGTATATTTTTAATATGCTAGATCTACATACTACCATACGTATATCTAGTGCAATTATTACAAGAAAGCTTTACTTTCCATCATCTCTATCGCTTTATGTAGCGCTTCAATCAAATTTGAAATTTCGAGGCAAAGAAGTAAGAGGCAACGTGGGGAAACTTTTCAAACTTTTCTTAAATGCTTATGGTTGGACGGTGGTGTGGTTGGTCGACCTCCTTGACAACCATTAAAATATTCACTCCTTTCAACCTACATGTACGCCTCCCTTTACCAAATTGCCTCGCAACAAGCAACGCGTCATTTGCACCGAGTACTGCACGACCTCCCGTGCCGCGTGGAGGAGAAGTGGAGGTTGAATGAGGGTCACAGTGCGTGAAAGGAGGAGGCGCGGTTTAACATCCTGTCCAGCGCGCGCACGTCCGTGAGAGGAGGTGCTTCAAAGAATGGGATTGTCCAACTATGTTGTTATCTTGCTCACCATTTGCAAGCTCTGCAACAATTTAAATATTCACCGTGGGCGATGCAGTGCTTTGTGTATCGTGTTGTCTATCACCATGTCCATCAAACGTATCATCCTTTTTGTTTCTTTTTTTTTTTTCTTGCATATTAGTAGTTATTCTCTTAGACACGACTTAAGGGTGATTGATGTCGATTTTGAGACTAACTCCACATTTGTATGGGCAATATGCGAGGCTCGCCATGCAGCTTGATATTTGTGAAGCTAAGACCACTCGCAGAGTCCCTATCTGGAAGAAAAAAAAAAAAAGCGTTTGATCAAGCTCGCAAACTTTACAACATTTTAAATATTCGCCGCGATGATCAGCCGCTTGGTGCATTAAGTTTTCTATCGGCGTATCTACCTTTGAAACGTATCATCATTTTTACATATTAGCATTTATACTTCTTCACGTATCTTTTTTTGTTAAAGCCTCCTCATTTAGTTACTTTTCCCGATCGATGGGATTGTTTGGATTGAATTGCTCGATTAAATGATCATATTAGAACAGTAAGTGGGGTTTCTTTACCACCGAAGAAAGTTTATAACGACAATCGATTAAGGGACGAGCAGAGCAGGCACTAAAGTCAGCAATCTCCCGGCCGGTTCGTTATCTCGTCCAAAGATCAAATACATCCTAGGAGCGCAACGAGTTCGCCTTCAAGCTGATCCTATCAATATCACTCAAGACACAAAGTGGGAGAGTTACACGTAGAGGTGGATCTGCTCCATGACAGAGTATACAGGGGCGCAATGTGCTGTGTTTTCTACAAGTATGGAGATTACGTGGGTTTAAATATGTAATTCATTGGCCTAATAAAATTGGATGGTGGTTTATTGCATATGTGTTAGAGATAGTGTGTTAGAGTGGATATATAACAAAATAATGCTTATTAGTACCTTAATATTATTAAAATTTATTATTACTAGATTCATTAGTTTTAGTATTACTTAGATAAGAAAGATATTCAAACCTATTAATACTTTTCCTAGACATTAATGGGTATTGGGCATTGAACTTGATAAGTTTAGAAATTTGTATTACAATCTCCTTCCACACAATTCAATGGATATAGCAGGGGTATTCTAAGAGGTTTGATTTCATTTTCTTGTTTATTTGCAATGGATTTTACAATGAATTCATGGATGAATAAAACATGAAGGAACTAGAGCTTGAAAAGGTTTTATTGG
Organism: Taxus wallichiana var. yunnanensis; assembly: GCA_018340775.1. Classification (NCBI taxonomy): domain Eukaryota; kingdom Viridiplantae; phylum Streptophyta; class Pinopsida; order Cupressales; family Taxaceae; genus Taxus; species Taxus wallichiana. The sequence continues at coordinate 129,842,177 of CM031236.1, read as the reverse complement.
CATTGCAAATCATTAAAAACTTAAGCCTTTCCAACAAGTATGCAAGAAGGAGTAATGCACTATTTTTTTTTCAATCTTTACTACACATTACTTTCAAGTATCCAAACAAATTTTTAATATATTTCCTTTTGAAATTTCTTCACAGTATTCCACAAGAAATCAACAACATTTCCAATAAATTTTGAGTGAGAAAACTAACATTTCAATACACTTTCTTCCAATATTTTGTTACAACACCTTTTACTTCATGTGGAACATATTTACAATCATGTAACACTTTTCAAGTAAAATTTGCATTCAATCATGTGTCTCTTGGAGCAACTATAGATTACAATGTCCCTTATTTTTGGAATGAAAACACGATGATACAACTTTCTTTCACTTGCAAGTTTCACAACAAAATAATATATGTAAGGAAATGGAAAAAGTCTTCACAAGCTCCATGGTGTTCTTCATCCATGCTCCAAGTTCCAGGTAGTTCAATCACAACCAAAAATAGGGGGAGAGGCAACACTCTCCTCCCAACCAAATCTCAATGGAGAAGAGAAGCAATCTCCTCCATTGACCCCCGAGCCCCAAACACAACACCATGAAGGGTGGTCTCCAACTCAAGGCAACTATACATGCTTCCACAATACAAGTTCCTCACAACATTCAAGCTGAAAATAGAAGGACAAGAGACACACAATAACATTAAACATTACACAACAAGGCTTGCATCCAAGCCAACAAGAGAAGGAACTATGGGAATGTTTCCCTTATGCCTCCCAAATGAGATGAGATGCCCATCCAAAACCCTCCACAAAATACACAAGCCCCTATGACTCTTATGCCTCCCTCAAGTACCTCTTATTCCTCCCATACTCTTATGCCTCCCTCCTCTTATGGCTCCCTCAAAGACAAGGTAGAATGTAAACATTCCTACCCAAGATGGGCATCCCTCTCAAACTCCCTCCACAATATCCTAATCTACTCTTTTGCCTCCCTCATGATTATTCCCATAGACCTCTCCTATACTACACAACAAACATTCAAACCATTTTTCACAATTTCCCAAAGTAAACAAGCATTTCTTTTTCACAATCTTTAGCATAAAAAAAATAATAATATGAAAGCCAAAAACAAAGGAGAGGGTTCCCTACCTCTCCATTAGAGAAGCCTACACCAAGAAATTGTCCAAGCTCCTTCCCAAATCAATCCAAGCATGCAAGTCCAAAAACTCTCTCTATCTCTTTCTCCCAATTCCTCTCTCTCAAATCACAAGGAACTCTTCAACAACCCCAAAAACAAAGCTCTAACCCCCTCTACAAGAGAAGAAGTTTCAATAAATAGATCAAAGGTAAGGGTGAGGGTGATGTGGCTCCATGTAGGATGCCACATCACACATCCCCAAACCATCTTCCAAGGTCAATTCAAATCCCAAAACACCATAAATGGGTGGTTGGGTTGAATGACAACCCTCTTCCAAAATCAACCCTTTCCCATGTGCCTTAAGGCACAATTAAATGCAAAAGAGGAAAATGCACTCCAAGGTCATATTTTCCTTCCCAAAACAATAAATAGCCCCCTTTTGGATTCCCAACCCATAGATATGGTTGGTAAGGGGTTTTAGGGAAGTGTGGGACAAGTTTAACTTGTCCCACAAGTCCCCTAAAAATGCACTCAATCTCAAATTCGAGATTCTTAAGAGCATGGAGTGGTCAACACTCAAGATAAGCATTCAATACAAGAGACAACACATGGCTCAAGGAGCCAACCAACAAAATTTATTACACCCACATGACTAAAACAAGATATTAAATTAATCTAAACATACTTAGCAAAAGTAATAAAAGAAGGGCATCCCAAATGAAATCTCCTACTAAAGTAAATAAAACAATTAAATAAAATTCTCAACCCCATGGTCACATTAGAACATTACCCCCTCAAGAAAATTTCCTCAACACATACAAGAACAAGCTAACACAATACAGTTTACAAGTTGCCTTGACGACCAATGTTGTAACCACCCGACATTCTGTTGTGTTTGGTCCCCAATCCCCCTCATGGTTGTGATCATGCTGTGTTTCCTGCAAAATGCAAAATACCCTCTTCGGCCTTGCGGCCATGTCAAAATATCCAAAATAATCATATGCATGAAATTTACTAACATCTATACGTAATTCAAGCAATCATCATTTCTAGGTCTAATTCACAACTTAATTATGCATTTCATCATTATCATAAATCATAGAAATGTAAATTCAACAACTACATTCTATTCAACATGGCGAATAAATCCAATGTTAGAACACATGCAACACATCCATATAAAAATAATATCAGTATCCAATAGTCTGTCCATGAGTCAATGTAGATCATACTGAAAACAAAATCCATCCATAATCCAAATGTATCTAGTCACAAAACATCATGCTAATCAACATAATATAAGCCATGTCCATATCTAAAGTCTGCATAACTCAAAATGATAATCAACTAAGTGTCGTAGGGAAGTGGGCATTACATCCCCCTCCCCTTAGACTAGACTTCCTCCTGGAAGTCACTGAAATAAGTGTGGAAACTGAGCTCGCAATGATGTAGCATCCTCCCAAGTAGCAGCAGTCTCATCGTATCTGTCCCATTGTACTCGAACCTGATCAATCTCTCTGCCGCGAAGGCCCAGGGTCCTGCGATCTAAAATGCGCACGGGCTCCACCATCACCGCCCCGATCCCGCACTGCCGCAATGCAGTCCCAATCCAATACATGAGAAGGATCAGAAACATATCTCCTAAGCACAGAAACGTGAAATACATCATGGACGCGTGATAGGCTAGGTGGCAATGCTAGACGATAGGCTAAGGGGCCGAGGCGCTCCAAGATCTCAAAGGGGCCCACAAATCTAGGAGCAAGCTTAGAACCTTTTCCATAACGGATAGGGCTCTTATGCGGTCTGACACGAAGGAACACCTTCGTGCCTACCTCAAAACTGCGATCTGTCCTATGTTGGTCTGCATACTTCTTCTGTCTATCCTGTGCCTCTTGCAATCTCTCGCCTCGATCAAGGTAACTCTGCTCCATATCCTCGTAATAATGCTGGTCCAAGGGAAACCCTGTCCTCAATCCTGTCCCAGCTAAGGGGTGTCCTGCACTCTCTACCATATAATGCCTGAAAAGGAGCCATGCCTATAGAACTCTGAAAACTATTATTGTAGGCAAACTCCACCAAATACAGATACTCCTCCCATCTCGACTGATGATCCATCACGTACATCCTGAGCATGTCCTCCAGAACCTGATTCACCCTCTCTGTTTGTCCATCTGTCTCAGGGTGATAAGCTGTACTAAAATTAATCCTCGTCCCGAGGGCATACTGCATGGTGGTCCAGAAATGGGAGGTGTACAAAGGGTCGCGGTCGCAGATGATCTTCCGCGGAATCCCATGTAGTCTGACAATCTCATCAAGGTAAACTCGTGCCACCGCACTACTAGCGTGTGTAGTAGTCTTCACTGGAGAAAAGTGAGCTACCTTCGTCAATTTATCCACTGTGACCATGATGGCGTCGTGATGGTATCTCGACGTCGGCAACCCAACAATGAAATCCATAGAAATGGTGTCCCACTTCCACTCTGGTATGGCGTGCGGATAGAGAAGGCCAGCCGGATGCTGATGCTCGGCCTTCACCCTCTGGCATTCTAAGCAACGAGATACAAAAGAAGCTATGTCTCTCCGAAGTCCTCTCCAAAAGTACAGCTGTCTCAAGGTGGCGTGCATCTTCTTCACCCCGGGATGGGCTGAATACGGTGCACGATGAGCCTCTGTCAAAATGTCATGTCTCAAACCTCCATCTCTGGGAACATATATTCGACCTCTGTGTCTGAGAAGACCATCTTCCTCTAACGAAAATCCATCAAATCTACCCTCAAGGGGTCTCTGAGACTCAATCTCTGCTCTGGCTGCAAGGTAAAAACTATCCTGAGGAAGCTGCTGCAAGATCCTACTCCGCAAATCCGTGCCCACTGAGGTGGCCATAAGCACATGTCTCCGTCTACTCAAGGCATCTGCAACCACATTCTCTTTCCCCTTCACATGCTCTATCTCCATGTCATACTCACAAAGTAACTCCATCCAACGCCGCTGACGAGCGTTGAGATTGGGCTGCGTGAAGAGGTGGCGAAGACTCAAGTGATCAGTCCTGAGGGTAAATCTCCGGCCAAGAAGAAAATGTCTCCATCGCACTAAGGCATGTACTACTGCTGCAAGCTCAAGGTCATGGGTCGGATAATTGAGCTCATAATCTTTGAGTTTGCGAGACTCAAAGGCAACTACTCTACCCTCCTGCATTAACACTCCTCCAAGTCCTGCCAAGGAAGCATCTGTGCATACGAAAAACTCTCCATGAGGATCCGGCACTGCAAGGATAGGTGCTCTCGTAAGGCACTCCTTCAGTGTACTGAAGGCCTGCTCACATTTATCTGTCCATACAAACTTCTTCCCTTTCCGCTGAAGAGAAGTGATGGGGTGCGCAATCCGAGAGAAGTCCTGAACAAACCTCCTGTAGTATCCTGCTAATCCCATGAAACTACGCACCTCGGTCACACTAGTGGGTGCTGGCCAATCCATGATGGCTCGAATCTTGGAAGGATCAACTGCGATACCTTCCCCAGAAATAACGTGGCCTAAATACTGCACCTCAGTCTGAAAGAACGCACACTTCTCCAAGTTCCCGTAAAGGCGCTGCTCGCGAAGACACTGAAGAACCTGGCGAAGGTGCTCCTCGTGCTCCTCACGTGTGCGTGAGTAAATCAGAATGTCATCAAGAAAAATGAGCACGAAGCGATCAAGGAAGGTCCTGAATACCCCATTCATCAAACTCATGAACACTGCGGGGGCATTCGTCAAACCGAAAGGTACTACTGTGAACTCGTAGTGGCCATATCTCGTGCGGAAAGCTGTCTTGTGAATATCTGTCTCCGCAATCCTGAGCTGATGGTATCCTGACTTAAGATCTATCTTGGAGAAAACGGTTGCCCCCTTCATTTGATCAAACAAATCGTCAATGCGTGGAAGGGGGTAACGATTCTTGATCGTTACTTTATTCAGCTGACGGTAGTCAATGCACAACCGAAGAGATCCATCCTTTTTCTTTACAAAGATAACTGGTGCACCCCAAGGTGATACGCTAGGGGCGAATTAGGCCTTTCTCCAGAAGGCCCTCCAGCTGCAACTTGAGTTCACATAACTCAGGGGTAGTCATCCGATAAGGTGCTCGTGAGATAGGCTCTGCGCCTGGAACTAGATCTATATGGAAGTCGATCTCACGTGGGGGAGGTAATCCTGGTAGCTCCCCTGGAAACACATCGGCAAACTCCGATAAGATGGGATGATCATCGAGGGAAGGTCCCCCCGACTCATCCTCTGATCTATCACTAATCAGTAACAAAGATACAATCGGAACCCTGCGCACACACCGCTTAAGCTGCATAGCGGAGATGGTGCGAATAGAAACTGGTCTCTTAACCCCTGATATCACTGACTCAACCCCAAGATCATCCATGCAAGCAATAGTCTTGTGGTAACAATCCACTCTAGCTCGTGAGCGGACAACCAATCCATGCCTAAAATGATGCCATAAGATCCTAATGGAAGGATCCTAAGATCTGAAGTAGTGGTGAAGGGTCCCAAATCCACTACACACTCCTTGACTAAGGAGTCCACAGAAATCTTGGCTCCAGAAGCCATCTCTACGTCCCAACTACGGCCCCCGCTAATCGCCACTGCACCAGACCTCAACGCTCCACCAAAGATGGTGCAATGAAAGAATCAGAGGAACCAGAATCAAATAATATAGAGGTGGAAATACCACCAATACTACCTGTCGTCTCAATCACAGTACTCTGATGCTCAGCCTGGCGGTTCTCGACCGCTGCGTAGATCCGATGACTCCGTGCCATATCTCCAACAGTAGGCTCTGAGCTCTGTGTCTTACCCTTGGTAGGGTTAAGTGGGCAATCTCTCCAAATATGCCCAACGACTCCGCAACCATAACAGCCGCCTGATCCTCTCCAGTGGGAAGCGGCTCCAGCTGGTACTCTAGATGACTGAGATGCCGATCCTGACGATCCGGCTATGGACTGCTGAGGTCTCTGCTGACGAGCTCCGACTGACTGAGCTCTCGGTGCACCCTGTGTCCTGATGGGACCCCTAGGAGGAGGCCCCATACTACGTCCTCTCTGTGCATCGAATCTCTGAGGAGGTCGGTAAGGTGGGCGGGTCTGCTGCTGCTGCTGCTGCTGTGGTGGCCTAAATGAAGCTTGCCCTGAACTCTGTCCACCCCGTGGAGGAGGAACTGACCCCTTCGACCTACTATCCTGCATCTGCTGGATACGGCTCCGAACTCTATCTCTAGCCTGCTGTGTCTTTCCCCGTGTCTCCTCTGCAATATAGGCCTTCTCCACGGCCTCTGCTAACGTCTGTGGGCAGTGAATGCGTACTGCGCCAGCTAAATCCAAGTTCAGGCCCCGGATGAACCTGTGAATCCGTACCTGCTCATCCTGCATATAGTCGACATACTGAAGTAGGTCCAGAAATCGACTCTCATACTCAGCTACTGTCATCGATCCCTGACGGAGGTCATGAAACTCATCTATACGCTGCTGAATAAACCTCCTAGGTAAATACCTGCTCCTGAAACGCTCCTCAAATAACTCCCAGGTAACCGTCTCTGAGTCAACATGGAGCTTCTGCTCCTCGGTCCTCCACCAGACTCCTGCTCCATCCTTCAGAAGATGGATCGCAACACGAGCTTTCGTGTTGCTACTACAAGGACAGAGCTTGAAGCATCCGCTCAAGCTCACCAACCAAGCCTCTGCCTGAAAACCGCCTATATCTCCTGAATACTGAGATGGTCGCAGCTTCAGGATCTCCCTGATATGGTCTGCAGCTGATGTAGTACGAATCCTAGGTCTCTCTGTATGCTCCTCCCTCTGTCTAGGGCTCCGAGACCTGTCCCTATGTCCTGAAATCCTGTCCCCATATCCCCTCTGTGGCGACTCTGCCCTAGCCGACTCTGCACGGAAATTTTCTGCTCTGTGCTCCTCGCTGTGTCGAGGGGATGCCTGGGCATCTACTGATGGCTCCAGGCTACGTCTAGCAAGTCGTCCTCCCAAGGGCTCCCCGCGTATGGCGGCATTGACATCCTGAAGTGTCTGCAAAATCTGAGGCAGAAGGGCTGCTACGGCCTGCTCTGGCGGTGGTATGTCTAGGTCTATGTGAAGAGACCCCTCGCCCAATCCGCGCCTCCTGCACAGATCAAGGCGAGAGTTAGTTCACTGTACTAGGTCTTGTGTCAGTTTTCTAAATTTGCTGTTTACTATCATTATCAACATTATAGCTTTATATTTTAAAAGTGTTAGTTCTGTACTGAGTTGAAAGTTCCTGTTCTGCGTGTTCAGCGTGTGCCCAAGGGTCCCAGCTTCGAACCCCTGGCTCTGATACCAAAATGTAATGCTCCACTCGGCGACGACATCGACTACGACGACGACACCGCGAACAAACCAACGTCCCGAAAACGCGACAAACTTTTTTTTTTTTTTTTTTTGTTTTTGTTATTGTATGGCGAACTATTAACCTACGAGTTGCTTCCACCTGGCTCGATGAGTAAAGCTTATTCGTGCACCACCAATCAGGGTCAAAGTCAAACCGCTCCTAGCGAGCTGATCAATTAAGTTCGGTGAGCTATATTTCGGAGGTTAGCCCTAGAATAAGATATATTTTATTTCGAGGTGAAAAACACTTTGTCCACTCAATTTTTATTTATTTATTTATTTATTATTATTATTATTATTATTATTATTATTATATCGCGTTATCTCCCGATTCAATACGTTACAAAATATGTAAATCCAGATTTATATATATAGATAATTATACATACATAATATATATACACATTTATACAGAAATACTCATTTCGATACGCACTTGACATTGATTTATTTTATTACCTTGTATATTTTTAATATGCTAGATCTACATACTACCATACGTATATCTAGTGCAATTATTACAAGAAAGCTTTACTTTCCATCATCTCTATCGTTTATGTAGCGCTTCAATCAAATTTGAAATTTCGAGGCAAAGAAGTAAGAGGCAACGTGGGGAAACTTTTCAAACTTTTCTTAAATGCTTATGGTTGGACGGTGGTGTGGTTGGTCGACCTCCTTGACAACCATTAAAATATTCACTCCTTTCAACCTACATGTACGCCTCCCTTTACCAGCCGTCTGCAACAAGCAACGCGTCATTTGCACCGGGGTACTGCACAGCCTCCCAGGCCGCGTGGAGGAGAAGTGGAGGTTGAATGAGGGTCACAGGTGCGTGAAAGGAGGAGGCGCGGTTTAACATCCTGTCCAGGCGCGCACAGTCCGGCAGAGGAGGTGCTTCAGCAGCGGGATTGTCCAACTATGTTGTTATCTGTTCAGTACCATTTGCAAGCTCTGCAACAATTTAAATATTCACTGTGGCAGACAGTGCTTTGTGTATCAGGTTGTCTATCAGTCATGTCTACTGAAACGTATCATCCTTTTGTTTCTTTTTTTTTTCTTGCATATTAGTAGTTATTCTCTTAGACACGACTTAAGGGTGATTGACTGGTCTGATTTTGAGACTAACTCCACATTTGTATGGGCAGTTGCGAGGCCTGCCATGCAGCTTGATATTTGTGAAGCTAAGACCACTCGCAGAGTCCCTATCTGGAAGAAAAAAAAAACGTTTGATCAAGCTCGCAAACTTTACAACATTTTAAATATTCGCTGTGACAGTCAGCGCTTGGTGCATTAAGTTTTCTATCAGGCGTATCTACTGAAACGTATCATCATTTTTTACATATTAGCATTTATACTTCTTCACGTATCTTTTTTTTTGTTAAAGCCTCCTGCTGTTACTTTTCCCAGTCGATGGGATTGTTTGGATTGAATTGCTCAGTTAAATGATCATATTAGAACAGGTAAGTGGGGTTTCTTTACCACCGGAAGAAAGTTTATAACGACAATCGATTAAGGGACAGAGCAGGCACTAAAGTCAGCAATCTGTCCAGCCAGTTCGTTATCTGTCCAGTATCAAATACATCCTAGGAGCGCAACGAGTTCGCCTTCAAGCTGATCCTATCAATATCACTCAAGACACAGTGGGAGAGTTACACGTAGAGGTGGATCTGTTCCATGACAGAGTATACAGGGGCGCAATGTGCTGTGTTTTCTACAAGTATGGAGATTACGTGGTTTTAAATATGTAATTCATTGGCCTTAATAAAATTGGATGGTGGTTTATTGCATATGTGCTAGAGATAGTGTGTTAGAGTGGATATATAACAAAATAATGATTATTAGTTCCTTAATACTGTAAAATTTTATTATTACTAGATCCATTAGTTTTAATATTACTTAGATAAGAAAGATATTCAAACCTATTAATACTTTTGCTAGACTATAATGGGTATTGGACATTGAACTTGATAAGTTTAGAAATTTGTATTACAATCTCCTTCCTCACAATTCAATGGATATAGCAGGGGTATTCTAAGAGGTTTTGATTTCATTTTCTTGTTTATTTGCAATGGATTTTACAATGAATTCATGGATGAATAAAACATGAAGGAACTAGAGCTTGAAAAGGTTTTATTGGCATTGCAAATCATTAAAAACTTAAGCCTTTCCAACAAGTATGCAAGGAGGAGTAATGCACTATTTTTTTTTCAATCTTTACTACACATTACTTTCAAGTATCCAAACAAAATCTTAATATATTTCCTTTTGAAATTTCTTCACAATATTCCACAAGAAATCAACAACATTTCCAATAAATTTTGAGTGAGAAAACTAACATTTCAATACAACTTTCCTCCAATATTTTGTTACAACACCTTTTACTTCATGTGGAACATATTTACAATCATGTAAACACTTTTCAAGTAAAATTTGCATTCAATCATGTGTCTCTTGGAGCAACTATAGATTACAATGTCCCTTATTTTTGGAATGAAAACAAGATGATACAACTTTCTTTCACTTGCAAGTTTTACAACAAAATAATATATGTAAGGAAATGGAAAGAGTCTTCACAAGCTCCATGGTGTTCTTCATCCATGCTCCAAGTTCCAAGTAGTTCAATCACAACCAAAATAAGGGGAGAGGCAACACTCTCCTCCCAACCAAATCTCAATGGAGAAGAGAAGCAATCTCCTCCATTGACCCCCGAGCCCCAAACACAACACAATGAAGGGTGGTCTCCAACTCAAGGCAACTATACATGCTTCCACAATACAAGTTCCTCACAACATTCAAGCTGAAAATAGAAGGACAAGAGACACACAATAACATTAAACATTACACAACAAGGCTTGCATCCAAGCCAACAAGAGAAGGAACTATGGGAATGTTTCCCTTATGCCTCCCAAATGAGATGAGATGCCCATCCAAAACCCTCCACAAAATACACAAGCCCCTATGACTCTTATGCCTCCCTCAAGTACCTCTTATTCCTCCCATACTCTTATGCCTCCCTCCTCTTATGGCTCCTCAAAGACAAGGTAGAATGTAAACATTCCTACCCAAGATGGGCATCCCTCTCAAACTCCCTCCACAATATCCTAATCTACTCTTTTGCCTCCCTCATGATTATTCCCATAGACCTCTCCTATACTACACAACAAACATTCAAACCATTTTTCACAATTTCCCAAAGTAAACAAGCATTTCTTTTTCACAATCTTTAGCATAAAAAAATAATAATATGAAAGCCAAAAACAAAGGAGAGGGTTCCCTACCTCTCCATTGGAGAAGCCTACACCAAGAAATTGTCCAAGCTCCTTCCCAAATCAATCCAAGCATGCAAGTCCAAAAACTCTCTCTATCTCTTTCTCCCAATTCCTCTCTCTCCAAATCACAAGGAACTCTTCAACAACCCCAAAAACAAAGCTCTAACCCCCTCTACAAGAGAAGAAGTTTCAATAAATAGATCAAAGGTAAGGGTGAGGGTGATGTGGCTCCATGTAGGATGCCACATCACACATCCCCAAACCATCTTCCAAGGTCAATTCAAATCCCAAAACACCATAAATGGGTGGTTGGGTTGAATGACAACCCTCTTCCAAAATCAACCCTTTCCCATGTGCCTTAAGGCACAATTAAATGCAAAAAGAGGAAAATGCACTCCAAGGTCATATTTTCCTTCCCAAAACAATAAATAGCCCCCTTTTTGGATTCCCAACCCATAGATATGGTTGGTAAGGGGTTTTGGGAAGTGTGGGACAAGTTTAACTTGTCCCACAAGTCCCCTAAAAATGCACTCAATCTCAAATTCGAGATTCTTAAGAGCATGGAGTGGTCAACACTCAAGATAAGCATTCAATACAAGAGACAACACATGGCTCAAGGAGCCAACCAACAAAATTTATTACACCCACATGACTAAAACAAGATATTAAATTAATCTAAACATACTTAGCAAAAGTAATAAAAGAAGGGCATCCCAAATGAAATCTCCTACTAAAGTAAATAAAACAATTAAATAAAATTCTCAACCCCATGGTCACATTAGAACATTACCCCCTCAAGAAAATTTCCTCAACACAAACAAGAACAAGCTAACACAATACAGTTTACAAGTTGCCTTGACGACCAATGTTGTAACCACCCGACATTCTCATTGTGTTTGGTCCCCAATCCCCTCATGGTTGTGATCATGCTTTGTGTTTCCCGCAAAATGCAAAATACCCTCTTCGGCCTTGCGGCCATGTCAAAATATCCAAAATAATCATATGCATGAAATTTACTAACATCTATACGTAATTCAAGCAATCATCATTTCTAGGTCTAATTCACAACTTAATTATGCATTTCATCATTATCATAAATCATAGAAATGTAAATTCAACAACTACGTTCTATTCAACATGGCGAATAAATCCAATGTTAGAACACATGCAACACATCCATATAAAAATAATATCGGTATCAATAGTAGATCACGTCCATGAGTCAATGTAGATCATCATGCTAATCAAACAAAATCCATCCATACTATTACATATTATTATATAGATACAACTATTACATTATAGAACATATACATATAAATACACAATATTAAATATATAATTATATAAATAAAAACTATATTTTAATCTCTATAGATAAAACATATAGACAATTCAAACATTATATAAATATAAATACACATTTTTATATCTATATATTTTAATCTAAATATATATTACTTTATATATTAGATATATTTTAATTAAGTATTTTTTAATTAAATAATATATTTAAGAATAGATATATAAAAAATAATATGTTACATTACTTTATATATTAGATATATTTAAATTTAATTTTTAATAGTTATGTACATACTTGTAATATTATACGAGTATTACATTATAAATGTAATATAGAGCATATACATATAATATATATAAAATATACAAGTATATACATATAAATAAAAAATTTAAATATATAATTATATAAATAAAAAACTATATTTTTAATGTGTATAGATAAAACATATACACAATTCAAACATTATATAAATATAAATACACATTTTATATGTATATATTTTAATCTAAATATATAAAATATATATTACTTTATATATTAAGTATTTTTAATTATATAATATATTTATGAATAGATATATAAAAAACAATGTGTTACATTAATACTTTATACATTAGATATATTTCAATTTAATTTTTAATAGTTATGTACATACTTCTATATTTATAGTCATGTACATATAAATAGTTATTACTTGTCCTTACTTGTATATTATGTACTTACTTTATACATTAGATATATTTCAATTATATATATATTATGCTTATATATTATATTTATGATAATATATAAAATAAAAATAAAAAATATTTAATTAGAATATGTATGCGTGTGTATGTGGAGGGACAAATAATTTTTATCGATTAAAAATATAATATAGAATTATGAATATATAATTCTATGTTATAGTTTTAGCACCCTGGATTTGACTAAATCACTGTCACGATTGTTAACTAGGTAAATATAAGAAAAGATGCCCTAAATAAATCTATGTGCAAACATTTAAACTCTACAATGTAGAATTAAAATTACAATTTATAAATCATTAATGACAACATCTAAACCCTAGTGCAAATTATCCCTGCACAAAACATTAATAAATCATTAACTCAGTGCTCACATCTACTTTGTAGTAAAATAGTATGCTAAATCTATAGAGTAGTAACAGAATATGCTAATAATAAAATATGCTTAAAATTATTTAACTCTGTACTCACATGTACTCTGTAATAACAAAGTATGCCGTGCATAATTACAAGTAAAATAGTGATCGCCCCGGATTACAATACAATATTTATTAAGGAAAAGATGAAAATTATGAAAAAAAAAGTGAGAAAACTTTACTAAATTATACCCTGCGCAAAACATCAACTCAGTTAATTATTTTGATTACAAAAGGAAAATGTGAAATATCTACTCTGTATTAACAGATATTGATACATCAGCCACTCTACATTATTGCTAAAGATAACTTGAAGTTCTTTTGATATGGCAAATCACTGTCATGGTCTAAGAACATGGAAAAAGTCAAAAACATGCTCTAAATAAACGTAAGAACCAACATCTAAATCAATCATGTAATCAACTGTGCACAAAACAACCCTACACAAAACATTAATAAACAGATATTGATACATCAGCCAAATCAATTGTGCATTATTTCTAAAGATAACTTGAAATCTGTAGTAACATCTACTCACATCTACCCTGCATAAAAATTACTTTAGAACACTACTCACATCTACCCTGTAATAACAGAGTATGGTTAAAAATTTAAAATTACTTAAATCTTTACTCACATCTCATACGTAATATAAACGTATGCTAAAAATAACTTCCAATCTTGTGCTGCTAAGTAAAATAGTGATGGCCTCCACCAACTCTACAAAATTTATTAAGGAAAATATGAGAAAACGAGAACAAAACTTCAAAACCATTTACAAAATTTAACCGTGTACAGAATATCAACTAGTTAATAACTTTTTTAAAAAAAATAAAATAAGAAAAAATTACTCTGCATTAACAGACATGAAGGAAAATTCAACTCGGTTCATTAATTTGATTACAAAAGGAAAATTCGAAATATATTAACAGATATTGATATATCACGAACAACCACTCTGCATTATAGCTAAAAATGACATTTCGTTGATATGGAAAAGTTTTAAGAAAAATAACGATACCCTATACCTACTCTAAACAATTAATGAGTAAACTAATTTTAAGAGAATCTAAGCCCTAAATAGATGTAACAACAAAACTTCTAAACCCTTTACTGCAAAATCTAACCCTACACAGAACATTAACCAAAATACTTGAATAGATTTAAGAAAGGCAGATCAGAAAAATCTACACTGTATTGACAGACATAAGCTTGAAATGTCAGCTATTTAAAGATCAGTACAAGAAAAAATGTGTAAAAGAACCAATAGCCCAATCCTATCCTACGAAATCAATGAGAATGGAAAGCAAATAAAAGAAAATTCAAGCACTAAATAAATATAGAACAAAACAGCTAAACCCCAACCCTTCACAGAACATTAACCCTGCACATGTGAATGATAGATCATACATAATAATAGTTAGAAACATGTACTCTGCATTAAAATTTAACATACTTTTTCAAAAAACAGCCTAGGCATCTTGTGCATCGACATCAAGATCAACAAAGATAAATCGTAACACCTCAAATGCTCTGTTCCTACTCTACAAAATTAAGGACAAAATAGAGTTCTCGGTATTTAAAATCTAAAACTATATAAACTATTTAAAATAAAACTGGCAGAGCAAACCATCATATATTTGTCTGCACAAGATCTAAAAAACTGTGAATGCATATTATGCGAACATGTATGATCCACCATCAATTATTTCATCGCCCAAAAAATTATAATGCTAACCCCTAATTAAGAGAGATCAATCGAAGCCCTAAATAAACAATAGAAAAAAACATGAAAGCCCTAAATAAGTAATGGAAATAAACATCAAAGCCCTAGAGTCCAGAATTAAACCCTACGCATTACGTCAAACATATACAGATCATTAATATTTTACTCTGTTTGAAGACTAAGTGATTGCATAATACATGTCTAAAAAAATCAGCAGAAAGCTTCCAAAATGGCTTACATTAGCCAAAACACTTAATAAATTATGAAAAGCAGATCAGAAATATCGACCCTGTATTGATAGACATGAGCTAAAAATGTCACTTACTTAAAGGTTTCGGTATAAGAAAAACATGAGCAAAAGAACAAGTAGTCCAATCCTATCCTATGAAATTAAGGAGAATGGAAAGCAAATAAAAGAAAATTCAAGCCCTATATAAACATCAGAACAAAACAGCGAAACCCCAACCCTTCACAGAACATTAACCCTGCACATTTGATTGATAGATCATACATAATAATAATTTAGAAACATGCACTCTGTACTAACATACATTTAAAAAAAAATGCTTGTCATCTTGGTCAAGATAATGCTTTGTTCCTACTGTACGAAATAAAGGATAGAGTTCTCATTTTAAAATTTAAAAAATGTATAAACCTTACGCAAAATAAAACCGCACAAAACTTTGCCCCCGCATATTATGCGAACAACAAGCAGATAAATTGCAATGGCAACCCCTAATTAAGGGAAATCAATGTAAGCCCTAAATAAATAATAGAAAATATCATCAAGCCCTAAATAAATTAAAGAAATAAGCGTCAAAGCCCCAGAGTGCAAAATTAAACCCTGAAACGTACACAGATCATTAATATTTACCCTATTTGAAGACTAGGTGATTATATCAAAAAGTTCAAAGAAAATGAGTAGAAAGCTTCCAAAATGGCTTACCTGTCTCGCTGAATCGACTCCAGCGCCATTCTTCAATCACGTTAAATGACTTGGATGCAACACACAAAAATACGAGAAAATACGACAATACATACAAAGACAAAAGAGACAGACAGACGCATGGCCATGCTATACAGACATCAAAGCTAAAAAAAAGCGAAGGCATTCAATAAAAAGGGAGGGCGGAAGGCGGTCTCATGACATGAGACCTTCCAAAAGCCACATGACCGATAATCAAAAAAACAAAGACACAATGGAAACCTGGAGCTCGGCAAAATGTGAGTGAAAGGTTGTTTTTATGTACACCGTGTCAACGGCTCTTCCAACGGTAGATGTGCTTTCACTGCCTAACGCTTTGAGCACATGCTTCCGCATAATCCACATGAATCTTCTAGGTGATCTTTACATTTTAAACAAGACACATACCAAAAGTACTGTGTGCTTCGTCCATCTTAGCCCCGCTTCACTTTCAGTATCGTTGACAAATTTAATCTCGGCTCGTCACGTTTATGTTATGCATTTGGCTTCGGTGGAGAGGTCTTAGACATACGAGTGGGGTCGGGGCCGGGAGAGTCGTTATTACTTGCATGTAAATAAATGTGTGTAAGGAAGGCGTAACACGTGTATCATTTCATTCAAGTCACTCACCGTGAATACAAACAAGTGCCACCGTATAGAAATTTTTAAAAGTGTTTGTCAAAGAAAGCTATGTGTGCAAGAGAAGGACATAATTAATTTCTCTTGGAAAACAAAACCCCAAAGGTTTTTGGAAGGAGCTACAACAAAAGAAAAAATACATAGAAAATAATATCATAGGTGCACATTGGTTAGAATATGCAAGGACCCTTTATGAACGTCCTCAACAAAAAGATAGTCCTCCCATAATCGAGACTTCGAGTGAGCTTTTTTCGACGTAAGACATCAAGCAGGCATAAAGAATCTAACAAGTGGTAAAGCTCATGACATCGATGGTCTAAGGTGCTGAATTTTTTAAATGGGGGTTGAGGTCCTCACACCACATCATAAAAATATTCAATGATGTCAATCAAAATGGCTTTCCGACAGAGTGGGACGACTAGCGTTGTTATTCCTCTATTTAAAAGTGGTGACATTAATAATCCGT